>JAOTRA010051760.1:1712-12694 GCA_026260255.1 Pseudolaguvia tuberculata | reverse complement strand
CATCTCACACACCACTTCCTCTACCATCTCACACACCACTTCCTCTACCATCTCACACACCACTTCCTCTACCATCTTACACATCACTAAACAATCTAGTCCTTGAACATCAGTGTGACGTTCCTACTATCAGTGACCACCAACAGTGAGACTTTTAGTATTGCATGTGCTGGTGTTTTTTGGATTATTGAAAAAGAGTTTGGTAACTAGAGGAAAGGTTTACCTTAGTGTTACGTGGTGGACTGCAAATCTAAAGATCAAAGGAGCAATTTCCAAAATCTGCCACTTTTGAGAACTTATGGAAAACCTTTAACCTTTACTTGCAATGTTGGACGGAACAAAAGATAAATTCCAGTTTCATGCCAGAAATGTAATGTAATGAATGTGTAAGTGCTTTCAGGCTGGTTGCTTTGGTCAGTTGTAATAAGTCTAATGTAGAATTTTTCAGAAAGCCACAGTTTTTAATGAAAATTATTTTTTCAACCCATTTTTTTTGTAAACCTACTCATAAACTCAATAATTGCTTAATAAACTGTGCAGTGATGCATCACATGACCTTCGTCCCTGTATTCTGTCGTATGTAACTGTATTCGATTGAAATCTGATGTCGCCAGTTTAAAATGGATTAAAATGGGGAAGAGTCAGCAGGGTGTGTTGAACGAATACATACTGCAAGGGGTCTTTCTGTGCTGAGTTCTCTTTGTTTTTTTCCGAGTACTCTGGTTTCCTTCTACAATCCAAAAACATGTACATTTAGGTGAATGTTTGTTTCCTAATTGCCCGTAGGGTGTGTGTGTGTGTCCTGTCCAAGGCGCTGGGATAGGCTTCAGCAGACCGCTGTGACCATTTCATTTAACCGGTAAGATTATAATGGGAAGGAGTCAGCAGCATGTGTTGAGCGCATAAATTAATTGGTGGATTTTTTTTTTCACTAGTCGATGCAAACTCAAATGCTCTGCAATCGAAACTGTGTTGGTCCAAAGTATCAAATTTTGTACCTTGCACCAAATCCGCCTAGTACAACATTTGGCTGCTCCCACTGCATTTCACCGCAGGTCAGCCAGCCTCGACGCATAGTTGTTTGTGACTTGCGGCCATGGTAAATGTGACTGAGATCAAAAGTGTAACTTTGTAATTTGTAACCCTGTAATTTACCTAATTACCTGTTTATTTATTTATTATTTTAAAAACTCCTTTGGGGATGTTTAACAAAGTTTCATTAACATCTTACATCTGTGAGGTGGGTTTTTTTTTCCGACAGTAAGCTAAACGGATATTTTCCTCCAGATTCTTTGATCCGTTAATGGATCCTGACACGTTTATTGTTAGAGATTTCAGTCTCGTTAAAACGCTTGTTTCCTCAAACCATGTTTTTCTTGTTGCTCCCTAAAAACGACACTTTAATCGGTAGGTGATCCATAATCTGATTAGTGTGTGGCATACAGAAGCAGTCGGACTTCACACTTTCAGAGCGATTTTGTTTTTTACTCTTCCTGCTCAGAATGGAGGGAACGGAGGCGAGGGGGGTGTAATCATACCACTTTCAACCACAAAGCTTTTTTTTTTGCTGTTTTTATTCCCGCTGTACTTCTTGTCCAGCTGCCAGGTCCTTGGCGGCCCTTTTTTGGATTTCCCACAGCGAAAAGAACGAGGTCCAAAGTTCAGAGTCGCTGTGTGGTGATCTGGGGCATTTGGAAAACGCTCCTTCTCTCTCTCTGCTTCCCACAGGTAGTCTGGATGTTTTTCACCCGAGAGGCAGGGATGCACACTTGACAGATCACCAGTCCATCACAGGGCGTTAAAAACTGTTAATACAATAATATAAAGTAAATATAAAAATATTATCTAAATGATATAAAAATATAGAAAAATTTAATTCTTAAAAAATATTACAATTCTCAATTTCACTGATGAAGGTTAGCTGTGCGAAAGTAATATAATTAGCGTTGATTGGTATACACTCAAACCATTGCTCTAAATATCTTTTAATTCAACAAGGATAATTGTTTTACCAATATCTTTAATCTGTTTAAATGTAGTAGCCAACCTGTGGCCGTTTTGAGAATTGCACCTGAACCACTGCTAATAATTACTAAAAAATTTAAGATTTCTTGTAATTATTTTTCATTAAATAATTCGCTCCATTTTTCCCTAATCAAAAGAACTAATCAAGAATTTTTATTTCCATGTCTTGTATTCTTTTTTTGTTGACCTGATCTTTAATAGATGCCTTAATTATTAATTCACTAAAAGTAAAATATTGAATAAATATTGGTTATTGCTTACATAATAATATAAAAATCGGTTCTGACTATATCTGTCTTCTTACCCGTTTAATGCAATACATCAGAAAATATCTTATATAATATCTTGCTTTATATAAATATTTCACAGCAATATTTATTTCTACAAATCATATTGTAAAAGTATTTCTTTTGCATATTTTTTAAACTCATTTTTATTTACCGCCTTTTCCCCCCAAGAACTTTTCCTAAATAAAGGGGGAAAAATAATTCCATACTCAGTTGCTGACTCTCTGGCTTACTCTGTCGTGATTATATAATAAGCGAATAAATAAATACATGCTTTCGAAACTAGTTTGAAAAGCAGAAGCACTACATATTAAAAGCACCTCATTAAAATAGCGAGTTCCATCCCATGGTCATCGTTTACCACAAAATAAGCCTGGCGAATTCTGAGCACAATCATTAAAATGTAACTAGACACTGCAGCGGATTAGCCTAGCTATTCATTTGGTTAAATCTCAATGCGAGGACGCCTCGACCTCGGGATGTGGGAATGTTGGTCTAAACAGAAAGATGTTGTATGGCGTGCGACGTGGAAAGGGAGAAGAACATCACGGTTGTGTGTTTACAGACTTTTGCACGCTTCATTCATCCACTCTGGCTTTCTTTCTCGCTTGCGGCCCGACGTACAGCAGCTGTGGACTGACACGCCGGTGCTGTCCTGACACAACACACCACTTTAATAACGGATCACAGGCAGCTAGTTCCTTACCTGCTTTGCATTGCAAATGTTTTACTGTAAACATGATCTTTCTTCTAATCTCGAATTTGATGTAATAATGAAACAAACACAACCTCTGACCTGGAACACAGTCGAATTGATATTATAATCTGTGCCCTGGAATGGACTGGCGACCTCTCCAGGGTGTACCCCGGCCTCTCGCCCTATTTGCACTGAGATAGGCACTAGCAGAACCCCGTGACCTTGAATAAGGGGGTAAGAAAATTCTTTTTTTCTAACTTGTTTCCAGTTTTAGTGATATATATATATATATAAAATCCCGGGCATTAGGGTGCAGCCTTAGTGCCGGTCCCATGCCCGGATAAATGGGCGGGTTGCGTTAGGAAGGGCATCCAGTGTACAACTCTGCCAAGTCAAATGTGTGGATCACGGGAGTGGTCTGCTGTGGCAACCCCTAACGGGAACAGCCGAAGGACAAAAAATTCTATTTTTTTTTTTTTTAAAGTACTACGGTTTGCTAAAATTACTAGCTGCTAGTTTTGATTATGATCATTTATTACTTTTTAGATAGCACATATGGGGTGGAAATAAAATCTATTATAAATCACTTACCTTTAATAATCCTCTAATGATTTCCTGATGTGTGGATTTTTGAGTCTTGGTGTTGAACATTTTTTCTTTGTGCCAAAAAAAATACCATTTGAAACAATGATAATAATAATAATTAATTTGAGGTAATCTTTGAGGTAAACTCTTTCAATAACTTTGTGTACACTCTTTTCTGTCCGGAAACAATGGGACTTATGCTTGGATTTATGTGGACTGATTGTTTATATATGAAGATTCTGAACAGCAGTCACAGGATCAGCTAGAATAAATCACCTAGCTTAATTCTTAACTAAATGATTTCTCACACATACTGTCAATACTTACAAATTTAGTTTTAAACACATTTAAAATAAAATACAAATAAAGCCAAATATCATCATCAAACAATTAAATGTAATTTAAATGTACAATTAAAAGTAAAAAAAATAAATATTTCCAACAAAAATTAAGTTTGAGATTTTAAGCTAGACAAACAACTTTCATTTGTTTAGATCACCTTAAATTTATTTTACATTTTTGACAACACAAATGTATTATTTCCTTATTAGGGAAACAAAAAATTAATTTCTGAGTGAAATAAGAAATTTTTTATCTTTTTAATATTTCATCTTCTAAATTCCAACAAGTTCAATACAACAACATAAATAATGAACGTTTACAGAGCAATAACTGATATACATGATATATAATGTCAAGTTATATTTACAAATATAAATATAATATAAATGTTCTAAATTTAGGGTAAGAAGATGAATGAATGAATGAATTTATTGTAAACAAATTAAATGGCAATATTATAAGTTAGATAAACAACTTATATTTACAGAGCCGATAAATAACTCAAACGTATGGGTATAAATAAAGTATATAACTTAAATTTCTAACTTATTAGAAGAAATAATGTAAATTAATTAAGTATAATGTAACAATGTAAATTGATTAAGGACAAGTTAAATCTTCTTCTTCTTTGTCCTTCGGCTGCTCCCGTTCGGGGTCGCCACAGCGGATCCATGATCCGCACATTAGACTTAGCGGGGTTTTACGCTGGATGCCCTTCCTAACGCAACCGTCCCATTTATCCGGGCTTGGGACCGGCACTAAGGCTCTAGGACAAGTTAAATAAACAACTTAAATGTGTAAATATTTTAGAGTAATAACATATTAGATATTGTACAGTGTAGATAAATAACTCAAACTGATAAATGTACATTAAATCAATAATGATGAAATATCGGCTAAAACAACTAAATGTATTTTAAATTTTTTAATTTTAGTTTGCATTAAAGTTCAAATTTGAGTGTAATTAAACAACTTTAAAAACCTAAAATTAATTTTGAAATAAATCGATTATAAATGTAGAGTTTATGTACTGCACTGAATTCTATAAATGACAGTCAGTGTTGAATGCTCGTGGGAATTTCTCTGCACCAGCTGTGTAATATTATTGTTGTGAGGTATGTGACGAGCGGTTTCAGCGTTTGGCGTGACTCCACTCAGCTCTATACACTAAGCTCTATACATCCCCCCCCCTGAAATGACAGTAAATTAGTCCTCCTGCAGTCAGGTTTGGAAGCGCTGCTGTACGTTGGCTCATAGCCGCAGCTTTGCTCCGGCATTCCAGCCCGTTACAGAGCTGAATACCACCGGTTATGTAACAGTCACATGACTCCGAAACCACTTTGAAAAAGAAGGAAGTCTCCAGGCTTCATGAGATTTCTGCCAAAACCACTGTTTTGCTTCTCATATTTCTGCCAGTCTGATAACTAAGCTACGCAAACAACTTCCACAAATCCATCTTGCACACAAATTTGTGAATGTTGTTTGCTTACATCTGCTACGTAATGTTTTGCCATGTTGGAGCATGGAGGCGGCACATTGTTTCTGTTTCTGCTTCATTCATTCATTTATTCATTCATTCATTCATTCATTCATTCATTCATTCATCTTCTTACCCGCTTATTCCCTTATTCCTGCACACATAGGGCAAGAGGTGGGGGTACATAAATATTGACCAATGTCTAAAGCAGCAGATCCACTTAATTTAAAATAAAATAGGAAGTTGTGTGATTAAAAATTAAATAAAGTGAAAAATGTATTTGTAAATAAAAAAACTAAGAGTTAATGACTCCACACTTGGAATGTTTTTGGAGCAACTGTGGTTGAGATGTGTGTAATTTGTCCAATCATCTTTCTAATCAATTTAAATTGTGTTATATATTTAAAACTTTTAGTCTGTGTCTTCTGTGTATTTGTTTTTTTTTTTTTTCAACTTCAGTTGTAAATCTGGACTGTAATTCTGGGTGTATATCTTTGTGCAGCTCATCTAATAGAAAACACAAGGTCACAGTGTGGACTTTACAAGACCAACATGAATAAATGCAAACGTGTGTAAATGCAAATGCATGAGTGTGTTCCAGCTCGAAAAACAAGCTGATGGCTTCCAGGAAGCTGCAGCCACTGCGGTACGGCCCTCTTCCATTACTGCAGCTGGTGCCGTCGGTCTTCGCGTCCCTTGAAGTGGAACTCGTGCCCGTAACATCCGACGCACAAGCTTGCATTCCACTTCCGCTTCCCTTTTTGCTCCATTGCGCTCGCTGTACATTGCGTGGGAGAAGATCGCTCACTTACTTGTGTTCATTATTCTTTGTTGTAGTTTGTTTTTCTGAGCCCGCATGCCCAACCCGGACGCTGTGAGGGCTGATGATGAACTGTTTATTCATAAGCACAAGATGCACATCAGGGGTCGGTGGTGAGGGTGTTTATGGCTCTGCATATGAAAGTGGCACCTTTCTGTTTAGCACGTGTTTAAATGCATGCGTACGCAGTGTGTTGGAGATGAGCAGTGTGATTTTACTGAGACAACAGTATGTGCTGAAACAATCTGACTGCGTTTATACTTTATTATAATTCAACAGTATGAGGTTTCATGCTTTTTTAGCTTTGTCCAGTAAAACAATGATGAGATTTTATGTTTAAGTTGCAGAAAAGAATAGCAGCCAAAAGACTAGAATGAAATAGATTCCAGTAAAATTGAATTGAAGGATACCTAATTGATTATAACGGAATCAAATAAAATCTAGTAGATTGGTCTGGAATAGAATCCAACAAAAGTCTGTGGAATATGAAGTCCAGACACATTTACATGTTGATAAACATCCACAAATGTCCCACAAACTGACCTCAGAATGCAAATGTTGACATCTGGACAAAAAAAATGGCCGATGCTCTTGACATGTGTGTCACATTGTTTTGAAAATAAAAGGATGGATTCATTACACCAAACGATATTTTACAAGATTTTAGTTATAATAAATATTTGGCTTTGAAATGTTTACATTAAATTAACTTTAATGTAATTAAATTAGTAGTACTGTATTTTCCTGACTATAAGGTGTACTTAAGATCCTTTAATCTTCTCAAAACACTACAGTGCGCCTTATAATCCGGTGGGCCTTATATATTAATTCTGGTTGTGTTTGCTGACTTCGAACCAATTTTATGTGGTACAAGGTGCTCAAAAAACTGGCACAGAGCTCTGCACTCCACACCATTGCTCGATCATGCTTTGGGGACACCATGAGTCACTCTCTCTCATTTCCAAGAATAGTCCAGTCCAACTGGTTCAGTTTTGGGATCAATTCTGGTTTAGTCCCGATTCAGTTGATCAATGTTTCTTCTGGGACGTGCACTTCTTAAAAAAATCCCCTCTATACCACTTCTCAGTTCGCTTCATAATCCGGTGCACCTTCTAATCATTATTGTAGTGTTTTCCAGTGCACATTTTAGTCCGGGTAATACGGTAATATTGTTTGTGGTGTATTTTACTTAATTAATTTAAACCTATTTTTAAAGCCAAATATTTAATCGGTTTATTGTTAATAAATAATACCTATTAATTAAACAATCTAATATTACGGTTGTTTATTCTGGATGCGAGTGGTTCTTTGAGTAACACAAAGAAGTGAGTGAAGTATAACGGGGTGATAACCGAGTGGAAATTAGAGTAGAGGGGAATAGAATAGAATAGACGTGCTGACTGCTGTGTTATATAACACTCACTGTAACCTCGATTATCAGCTGAACTTCACATGACTGGCTGTGGGGTAATAATACCACCGCTCTGTGTTTCCTTTTGTGTTCTTACCCTCGCACTTTCCTCTTCCTGTCGAGGTTTTGAAGTAAACACAACCGTTTCTCTCTGCAGATCTTCTCAACTCTGATTTAAGATGATTTTTGATTCATGGGGTAAAAAACCTTGGCCGAATTAAAAAATTTCAATTCTTTAATTTTGTATTTTTATGCTTCTTACCTTTTTTCAAAGTCCAAAAATTATATATAAAATACAAAAATAATCTTCTTCCTCTTGCGCTTCAACTGTTTATGGTTGTTACACTGTTTGTGATTGTATCTGTATCAGTTGTGAAATGTTCTAGGTTATAACTTTAAGCACTGATTGTACATCGCTCTAGACAAGAGCGTCTGCTAAATGCCTAACTGTAACTGTAACTCCTTCTGGCCTTCTCTATACTTCTTAATCAACATCCTCAAAGCAAAGAATGCATCTGTAGTGCTCTTCCTTGGCATGAAAGCATACTGTTGCTCACAGATGGGCACCTCTTCTCTCAGCCTAGCTTCCACTACTCTTTCCCATAACTTCTCTCCCTTATTCTTAAAAATTAGTAACAGAACACTCCTCCATTCATCAGACATCCTCTCACCTTTCAAAATCCTGTTAAACAATTTACCCAGAAACTCCACTTCCATCTCTCCTAAACATCTCCAGGCTTACACTAGAAAGTCATCTGGTCCACCAGCCTTTCCACTCTTCATCCTTCATCCAATAGCTGCTCTCACTTCCGCCTTACTAATCCTATCCACTTCCTGCTCCACCATCTCCACATCATCCAACCTTTTCTCTCTCATTTTACGCATTCATCAGCTACTCAAAATACTCTCTCTGCTTTCAAAACACACTCTCCTCACTAGCCAAAACATTACCATCTGTATCCTTAATCGCTCTAATTTGCTGTACACCCTTCCCAGCTCTGTCTCTTTGCTTGGCCAACCAGTACAAATCCTTTTCTCCCTCCTTAGTGTCAAACTTCTCATACAGCTCCTCATACACCTTTTCCTTAGCTTTTGCCACCTCCCTCTTCACCTGTTGTATCATCTCCTTACACTCCTGCCTACTTTTCTCATCTCTCTGCCGATCCAAATTCTGTTTCACATACTTTTTTTCTCCTTATACTTTCCTGCACTTCCTCATTCCACCACAATTCCATCTCCATCTTCCTTTCACTTTCTGGATGTCACACCCAGTACCTTCCTGGCTGTCTCCCTTATCACTTCTGCAGTCGTTGCCCAATCCTTCAACAACTAAATGTTACTTAACTAAACTAGAAATTATTTGGAAAATGGTCTATTATTCACTTGCATGTCCACGTTTTTACTTTTACTGACACAGTTGGCAAAAGCAGAAAACACTGGTGGCATAGTGGTTAGCACAGTCGCCTTACAACAAGAAGATCCTGGATTTGATTCTGGGCAGAGTCCCTGCCTCTAGACCTGTGTACGCTATAGTAGAATTTTTAAAAATCAAGCTATGAGTAAAACGTGCGATGTTAGTGATATTTACTGGATATTACAGTAATATCTGTATGGGATTGAGGAATGTTTAGCTGTGATGTGTTTAGCTGTGATGTCAAGAAATACCCAAATGAGAAACAGCTGGAAATTTCGGTTTGGGAAGAAGGGTAACAGTCCAGGGTGTCATGTATGATAAATGTGTTCCTGTATCTCAGAGATAGAAACCAATGAACAGTATGTGGGAATTGCATATATAAGTTTGATGTAAACTTGATTCAGGGGACATTCTGCAGTCTATATTAATAAAGACATTCGGATTGCTGGTGTGAAAACTTGACTTAAGTGATTCCTTCAACAGCGCCGGGATGAGAAATGACCCCGAATTGGAGAAAAAGTGAGTTAGAAGATGAATGAATGACCACAAAAGTATAGAAAATGACTATTGAAACAGACATTTTAGGTAATTGCTTTTTTTCTGCAGGTCATGAAAATAGAAAATAAAAGAAAAAAAACCTTGTGAGGAACCAGACTCAGCAAGGAACTCAAAGTTTGGTTACTCAAGAGTGAGAATGATAATTATGACAAATTGACAAGTAGAGTGTGATTATAAGATGGTACCTATTAGAGAATGGTAACTATTAGACCCTGGGCAGCTAATACATTAGCGCAACATTTAAGATTACAACTGTTAGGTGCTATATGTTATGAATATATGTTAAGTGCTGTTAATAATGACAGCAAACACAAGATAATGTGTACGTGATGGTTTGGACATGTGCAGGGACATGTTGAGGGACATTCAGTATATTAGTAGAAGAATGCTGTGAATGGAGGAGCAGAAGGCAGAAGGAAAAGAGGACATGCTGGTAGTTGGGATGAAAGAGGCAAGTGTAGACAACGGTAGTGTGGAGAAGAGCGATCCGCTGTGGCGACTCCTAACGGGAGCAGCCGAAAGGCAAAGAAGAAGATGAAGAAAATAATTATAATGCTTACATTTAATTAATTCTATAATTAATTCTGTAATTTAATGCTTACATTTAATTAATGAATTGTTGAATAATACATTAATAATACATGCGCAGTACCGATCGTGTTTGTGGCATGTTTACATCCTAGAAATTATAGTAACTAATGAGGTATGTATGTAACCCCTTCAGCTACTCCCGTTAGGTGTCGCCACAGCGGATCACCGTGATCGGCACATTCGATTTGGCAGAGTTTTTAAGCTGGATGACCTTCCTAACGCAGTGGGAGGAAACCCACGCAAGCGCAGGTAGAACATACAAACTCCGCACAGAAGGATCCCCGAATGGGAATCGAACCCGGACCTTCTTGTTGTGAGGTCGACCGTGCTAACTACTACGCCAGGGGTGTCCAAACTTTCCAGCCCAGGGGCCGCATTAACTATCAAACAGCAGTTTGGGGGCCGATTACACACTCGAGGTCCAAATAAATAAGAATTCACTATATTCACCACAGGATTCAGAACACTGATAATGTCCACATATTTACACACAAAGCTTGAAAAAAGGTTGATAAAATTCGCTCAATAAAGTTGCATGTGAGTCACACGCACGCACACGCACACGCACACGCACACGCACACACACACGCACACACACACGCACACACACACACACACACACACACACACACACACACCTATAGGCAATCACCAATCAACCTAATGTACATGTTTTTGGAGACAGGGGTCTTTCTGTGTGGAGTTTGCATGGGTTTTCTCCAAGTACTCCGGTTTTCTCTCAGTCCAAAAACATCTACATTATGTTGATTGATGA
>JAOTRA010051706.1:0-19126 GCA_026260255.1 Pseudolaguvia tuberculata | reverse complement strand
GGGGTCTGCTGCGCCTATCCCAGCACACATAGGGCGAAAGGCAGAGGGTACACCCTGGACAGGTCGCCAGTCCATCATAGGGCATATTATTATTATTATTATTAATATTATTATTTCTTCTTCTTCTTCGTATTATTATTATTATTAAAGGGCGAAGATTTCATTCCAAGCATGAAATCTCAAAGCCTCTCAGGGAAAATTTGGTGTCACTCTGTGAGAAAAAAACACACTGTGATTTTTCTCCCTCATGCTTGCTTGCAGGTGAATTCTAAGTCCTCAAAAAGGTCACAGACATCAGGTAAGTCCTGCTTTAAAAGGCCCGAGTGCTGTTCTATGCGCTGACCTATGAAATATCAAGGCATCTGACATGGTTGAAACGATGTGACTTGAAAGGCTTTCAGCGGTTGTCTCTGGATGACCCCAAAGAGAGACAACCAGCAAGGTGGGAAGAAATTGGCGTAGGTGTTTCACACAAAGTATTTGTTTTGTATATTTATTATTTGAGTAATAAAAAAGAGAGGGATTTAAAACACCATTGTTTTTGGTGTCAACGCCACCAGTTGTCTACTATTTATTCATGTAGAAGTATATAATATTTCTATACAGGACTATTCATTTTTACTTCTGTATCAAAATAATGAATATTTGAATAGCTAATAAAATTCATAGTTATTGATGTTAAAATTTAAAAAAGTATTGTTTATGTAATATATCATGTAATATAGACTGATTAAAACAATTGAAAGAATATTTTCAATAATTACTGGACATTTTCAACTGATTAAAACTTAAACCAAAATTGGATGATAAAGGAGGATTAAAACTCTTTGAAAATTTTGTTGTTTAAAGTGAGGATGCCCCTAAGTGGAATTTAAGTATCTCAACATAATGCACAACATCATACAACATGAAAAGGACATTGCTTATAATCACACTACCCTGTATTTAAAATAAAACAATTCATAAAACACGTTTTCCAGTACACAGTCAGGCAAATGAGGATGGGTTCCCTTTTGAGTCTGGTTCATTTACATTTCATTTATAAAAGGAGGTTTTTCCCTTCCACAAGTGCCACAGATGCCACAGGCTGGAAGAAAATTGATAACATTGTTAAAGCTTCTTTGACAAAATGTGCATTGTTAAAAGCGCCAAGTAATGGTGACCCTGAGCACTAAATCCTAAATCATGTTCCACCTCTCAGCACCTGGATAACACTTTTTGTTCTGCTCAATCGAACACTGTAATCAGACTGCAGTACCAGTGTGCTACTGATGTGGAGCTGTATCGTAATTTGAACAATGATCCAGGAAGTACAACTTCTATATCGGACAGCAGAAATTGAACTAGCAGTAAAGCAAAACACAATTTTTATCCTTAGTATGTGTTGACCAGATAACATTCCAGTAGAAGCGTGGAGATGTTTAGGAGAGATGGCAGTGGACTTTCTGACTAAATTGTTTAACACGGTTTTTACAGGGGAATAAAGTTGATGATTCACACTCATGAAGTTATGGAAAAGAGTAGTAGAAGCCAGGCTGAGGGAAGAGGTGGCCATCTGTGAGCAACAGTATGGTTTCATGCCAAGGAAGAGTACTACAAATGCCATCGTTGCTTTGAGGATGTTGATGGAGAAGTATAGTGAAGGTTAGAAGGAGTTGCATTGTGTGTTTGTGGATCTGGAGAAAGCGTACAACAGGGTTCCGAGACAGGAGTTGTGGTATTGTATGAGGAAGTCAGGTGTAGCAGAGAAGTATGTGAGGACATGTATGAGGACAGTGTGACAGCAGTAAGGTGTGCAGTAGGAATGTTGGACTGGTTTGCAGTGGTGAATGGATAGGTGATAGGTTAACAGATGAGGTCAGACAGGAGTTTCCATGGACGATGATGTTTGTGGATAATATTGTAATTTGTGGTGAGATTAGGAAGCATGTTGAGAAGAATCTGAAGAGGTGGAGATACGGGGAATGAAAGTCAGTAGCAGTAAGACTGAGTACATGTGTGTGAATGAGAGGGAAGGCAATGGAGTGGTGAGGTTGAGAAGAGGTAGTGAAGGTGGAGGAGTTTAAGTACCTGGGATCAATAGTGCAAAGTAATGGAGTGTGTGTTAGAGAAGTGAAGAAAAGAGTTTAGGCAGGGTGGAGCGGGTGTAGAAGAGCGGCAGGGGTGATTTGTGATCGGCGAGTCTCTGCAAGAGTAAAATGGAAATTTTATAGGACTGTAGCGAGACCAACAATGTTGTACAGTTTAGAGACAGTGTCGTTGTCAAAAAGACAGGAAGAGGAGCTGGAGGTGTCAGAGTTGAAGATATTGAGATTTTTATTGTGAGTAACTAGGATGATCAGGATTAGAAATGAGTTTATTAGAGGGATGGCACATGTTGGATGTTTTGGAGACAAGGAGAGGAAGACAAGGTTGAAAAGGTTTGGACATGTACAGAGGAGGGGCATGCAATATATTGGTAGAAGAATGCTGAGGATGGTGGTGCCGGGCAGGAGGATAAGAGGAAGACAGAGGAGAAGGTTTATGGATGTGGTGAGAGAAGATATGCAGTTAGTTGTGGGTGAAAGAGGCAGATGTAGAGGACAGGGTAGTGTGGAGAAGAGCGATCCACTGTGGCGACCCCTAACGGGAGCAGCCAGAAGAGGAAGAAGAAGCATGTGTAAATGAAAATCCTATACAGATCATGTTCACATTCTAATACAGTTGTTTTTATTACAAATATATATATTAAAAAAATCCCAAAATATGTATAGTTTTCCCAAAAAGAGTGAAAGAAATAATGATGGTTGTTAATATATATACAAATATTTATATTTACAATTAAAACTTCTTAATGACTCAAGTAAAAGTATTTTCTACAGTAATTTGAGTAAGAGTAAAAAAGTATTGTATGATGAAGCTATTTAAGTAGTGATTTACAATACAATACACTGCAAAAAATGTGTAGTGAAGAGTAAATGTATGTGATCTCATAGTAACGTAATGTAAAGTGTATATGGTTGAAACATCCTCCTCAAACAGTAATTACATGAAACTTACCACTACATGTTTTCTCAGGTTATAGCTGGAATTATTGTTCAACTTGTTTTGGTCACATAGACGTCACCAAATTATATAACTGTTCTTTTCATTCTGGGCTATTCACTGATTTGTTCTCTTCCTCTCCCTTTTCTGCCCTTATTGTGGGGGTTTCCTCCGGGTGCTCCAGTTTCCTCCCACAGTACAAAACATGCAGATTAGATGGATTGGTGATTCTAAATTGTCCATAGGAGTGAATGTGTGTGTGAACGGTTGTGTTGCCTTGAGATTACCCCTCTCGCTCTATGTGTGCTGGAATAGTCACAGCAGACCCCCCTGACCCCGAATTCGGGAATAAGCAGGTAAGAAGATGAATGAATGAATGAATGAATGAATGAATGAATGAATGAATGAAACTTCACACGACTACAGTCTAAGGGGAAAGTGGTAGTGCAGTGGGTGTTGTACAGTTAATTGGAAGATTGAGGTTCGATTCCCAGCACCACCAAGTTACCACTGCTGACCGCCTTATCAAGTTGTATAAAAGAGATTAATGTAAGTCGCGCTGGAAGTGGTAGTGCAGTGATTTAGGTTTTGGCTCTAGATAAGGGTGTCTGCCAAATGCTGCACATTTTGAAGACTCGTGATCTCATTATGTGTAACATGATTTTACTTATAATAAAAACAAATTTTTCATAATAAACAAAAAAAATATTTGTTTTTATTATAAGTAAAGAAGGTTCCGGGATTGATTCCCAGGTCAGGGATCTTTCTGTGCTGAGTTTGCATGTTCTCCCCGCGCTTGTGTGGGTTTCCTCTGGGTACTCCGGTTTCCTCCCACCATCCAAAAACATGTACGTTTGGTTGATTGGTGAGAAATTTCCTATAGGCGTGAATGTGTGTGTGTGTGTGTGTGTGTGTGTGTGTGTGTGTGTGGTTGTTTGTTTATGTGGAGCCCTGCTATGGACCGGCGTTCTGTCCAGGGTGTACTCCTGCCCCTTGCCCCATGAACACTGTGATAGGCACCTGTGACCCCGAATTAGGGAATAAGTGGGTAAGAAGATGAATGAATGAATACATTTTTCATAATTTTTCTATGTAACATAATTAACATTTAACACTAACGACAGTTACAGCTTCAAATTTTCAAATTGCAAATAAAATAAATTCTGTATTGCTCATATTGACTAACACCCTAAGACTGAGCCACACATTTAATCTGACAAACAATAACGACTTATCCATCTCCACTGTTGAAGGTCACGCTGTTCATTATAATGGACATGTCAAGTTCGTTTTGGAACTCTTCTCTGGCTGGCGTGACTTCACTGACCTTTCTCTAAAAGTCAGAAGCTGTCTAGACCTTTTCCAAGCCACACACAAGGTATTTTTAAGTAACAAAGCGATAATATTAATTAACAATTAACTAATGGTACACCACTGTGTAAAACTCACTTTTCGAGTGATTGAGCAATCAGAGTTTAGTCATTTCTGTGCATGCTGTGTTCCTGAGCTAAAACATCCAAAGGAGGCCAGCAGGCCTAATGAATATTATCATTGCCACCCTCGTTTTGTCAATATAAAATACCAGGGCTGTAACAACTGCACGTATGATTCATTGCAGTCCTTGCTGCACAAAAGCAGACGATTTGAGGGGCTTTGTGGCATTCAGTCTATCTAGAGTTTTGGGTCAGATTTCTAAGTTGAGAATAAAAAACCAAAGCACCTTCACATCTTTTCAATAAAACTGCAAACTCCACTAACACTTTGTCAATCTCTAAATAATTATCACTGTAGCTTTGGTAATAATCTTAGTTATTGCTTTGTAAGCAATTTATTATCTCTCCATAACGCTCCCATGAAAATAGACAAAACTGACAGTGTTAAAGGTTGTGTCCAAAAGGAAACTATTGCAGCTTTCATTTTCCAAAGTTGCAACTATTGTATTGTTTTGTAGACATGGTATTGCTCTGGACAAAAGCGTCTGCTTAATGTTGCAACTGTATATATATAAAAGACCCCTTGCCCGGGAATTGAACCCGGGACCTTCTTACCACTACACCACCACAACACTCACGGTTCTTTAATTTTTAAGCTAAATGTTACTTTTAACTTAAATCTATCTCATTTAGCACATCAAACCAGGTTATTCGGTATAAACTGTATTTTAAAAATAAAGCTTTTTTCATAATTGCATGACCTCTTTTTATCTAAAGTGGCATTTTAATATAAAAGCCACCTTTTGGATGAGCTGGATTAATCTTAAATTCTGTTGCAAGGAGAATGCGATGGAGACAATTTATAATACAAAAATGACCTGCAAGATGATGGCGGAAATAAACATGTGTGTGTAATGTATCAATCCTGATTTCACTCACAATTATTAGCATACAGACACATAAAAAAAACCTTGACCTACTTGTCAGCTTACTCACTCTGGTGACTCTGGTGGTTTTTGTAAAGAGGGCAAAGATACATTACTGTGTCTTTGAAAGATAAATGAAATAGTGTTGCATAAAATGTTTCGGTTGTTTGCTGTAAAAAATACGGTTTAACAAGTTATTTTGTATAATATTAAATGCATATTATTTGCAGTATAGAGGAAGTAATACAGTATAGTAAACAATGTGTTAAATAAAAAAAACTCCCCAAGATGGAATAGAAAGAAATCTTGAGAGGAACCAGACTGAGAGAACCCATCCATGTTTGAATAATACATATTCTGTGCATTTACACTGTGTGCGTAAGCTACTGTAGTCACAAGTCCTCAGAAAACAGTTGAAGTGTCTTCATCTTCACTTCCAATAGAAGTCACTGCACCATGTTTGACATGTCGCTGGTGGTATTGGCTACTATATAAAGACTGGCTAAAGGGCTTAAATATATCTGGTTATTTTGCAGATGTATGCTTCTTTGTGTGAGTGTGTGTGGGGGGGGGGGTCTATATGTTTTGTATGTGTGGACATTTTCAAACAGCAGCAGTAATCAACAGTTTTTATGTTTGGCTGATAATACATAATACATATTTAAATAATCGTTCTTAAATAAGTATGCTAGTTTCTGTAAAATCTTCTTAAAGCCATTAAAGCCATAAAGTTAACCATTGTGAAAATTATATTTGTCTCCTTTATTATATCATACTATAACACCAAAAAGAAACTGGCTTGGATTTTGAAAATAACACTCGGCCGGAGATTATTGACAGTCATCGATGCCTTTTCAACTCCTGTTGTTCTTTCAGCTGCTTTGGTGGTAGGAATCTATTCTATTCCTTTGTTTCTCTCCCTGTCTTTTTTACCTCCATGGATATCTAATGACAGCATTGCTGTGACTTGCTAATTCACAACATTTGTCCATTTATCTTATTTCACTAGAGAGCTCAGAACAAAAACTCAGAGGAAAGATTCGTGTTGTGGATTAAGAATAACAGATCAAGATGTTAAGGTTTACCTCCACAGGGAGCTTTCAGTGACGCTTCCCAAGTGAAAGTCATAAAGCTTGGTCAGAATCAGGATCACCTGTAAACCACACAGATATTAAAAAAAAAGAGTTAGGACTTCTGGGAAAGACCAGGTACTGAAATAAATCATATATGAGTTGCTTAAGAGGATTGTTATTGTAGCTTTTATATGTTTTATTGTTTGTTACTAGATACAGCACAAATTTTATTCAATAGTTTGTTTTTCTTTTTTGAACATAGATTTCAACAAATATGAATCTGATGAGGAAAAAAACTCAAGAATCAAACGAAAGAAACACAGGATTTATTGAAAATGCAAGAAAAACCTTTCAAAAATGGCGGAAAATTACAAAAAGCTCTGAAGAATATATCATTTCGGAAACTGTTACATCATCACTGAGAAAAAGTTTTAACAAAACTTATCCGTTCAGGTTTGGGGATTTCAGCCCAACTAAACACATATTTTGGATTGTGTTTTTCTAGCCTCTTTACCCTATTAAGATGCTTTATGCTGGGTTTTACTTTAATTTGCCCAGAATCTGCCAAATAAAATAAATAAAATCTGTCTCAAAAGTGTCTCAGGTTAGGATATATATTTTGTAATGTAATATTTTTAGCAATCTGTACTAGAGTATCTCCTCTGTGAGATGTACCAGACTTAATAATTTTTTTTCCAGCTTATTGCTTAGAAACCAATTGGAAAGCAGATGGGAAGGTCATACGTTAAACTTCTACATCAACCAAGCTGTCACAGCTAGACCCCGAAACCGTAACTCTAACATTGAATAAATGAGATTAAAAAAGTTGCCCTAGATAAAAGTCATCAAACATATGCCATACATTTACATATAATTGTTTTGGATGTAAAACTCTCGTGAATCATTTTAAAATTAGTTCTTTGTGTGTTAAGTAGTTAATTCTTTCATTCATCTTTACCTGCTTATTCCCTAATTTGAGATCATGCGGGTCTGCTGGAGCCTATCTTAGCTCGCTTAAGGGCAAAAGGCATGAGGTGTACACCCTAGATAGGTCGTCAGTCCATCCGAGAAACACACACACAGACAGACAGACAGATTTCTATGGGCAATTTAAAATCAAATCAACCTAACATAACCCAACCATTAGGGTTGCACGAGCCAGTGCATTGTTAGTGCCGGTCCCAAGCCCGGATAAATAGGGAAGGGCATCCAGCATAAAACTGTGCCAATTGAAATATGCAGATCACAAATAAGAATTTCATACAGGATCGGTCGAGGCCGGGTTAACAGCGAAAACAGAACATGCAAACTCCATACAGAAAGGCCACTGGCTATTGGTCGTATTTACAACTCATAATTTTACTAAGAGCTGTCAGGCTCTGCCATGATTCCAATTTAATGCCTAGGCATACCAAGGTGACTGTTCTCATTTACATATCTCGCATCCGTCTCTCTTGTCAGGGTCTGTCATTAAAGTAAACTTTTATATGAAGAGAACAGACAAGAACACTTTTCTGTTGAGTCAGTCTGATTGCAGTGGCTTCAGAGAACATGCTATAGAGTTGGAAAGTGTTGAAATGGTTAAAAAAAAAAAAAAAAAAAAAAGGAAAGAGCCAACAGAGGAATTGGCAGTTACTCTTGACTGGGTCTGTCATGTCTTCCTCTCAGCTAGGCTGAATCTACAAACTGCCCCAGTGGTTATGGAAAGCCAGATGGAAAGATTTTCCACTCAAGAAGTTGAAGAATAGCTGAGAGGTCTTTAAGGAAAATGCAAAAAGAGAGACAGTGTGGACACTTCACAACCATCTGTTCTCCATCTTGCAAGCAGTGGGCCTGGTCAGCTGGTGTCGCTGGGCCAAAGTGCAAAGTGAGAAAAAAAGACAAACTGTACAAGATGTCTGGCTTGTGTTCATAGGTGGGTGTATGTGTGTGGCTGTAGATCTGTGTATGTGAGCTTGTACTCCCAAATCTCTTTTGTCTAGCCAACATATGCAGGTTGACATGCTGCAGGGGAATGCAGACAAACTCATAACATTCTTTTTCTGAACGGTACATTTGAACAGACCCATTTTTAGTGTAAACCATGTTCTAAAACAGAAAGACTAAACATTTTCTGAGAGGACTTAAAAAGTCCCATTTATGCAACAGGATACAGGATACGATGTACCGCTGTACCATTGAGAGTATCCAATGGTACAATTTCCAACTGCATCTTGATGTGGCACAGCAGCTGCATTGCTTCAGCCCAAAAAGCTCTTCAGAGAGTGATGAAAACCTCCCAACGAATTATCGGCACACAGTTACCCACCTCGGATAACATTTATAAGAAAGGTCTGCAAAGGGTGAATGGCACAATCAAAGAACCCTCTCACACCCAACCTGTTCAGACTGCTCCCATCAGGCAGGCGCTACCGGTGCCTCAGAAGCTGCACAAACTGACTGAAAAATGTCTTTTTGTCCTGTAGCTGCTTCTGTACCGAACAGCCGATGTTACAATTTTAATAATCACCACTGGGCAGCCTGGTGACGTTGTGGTTAGCACGGCCACCTAACAGCAAGAAGGTTTCAGGTTCGATTCCAGGGCAGGTCTTAGTGTGGAGTTTGCATGTTTGTACGATTGTGTGGGTTTTCTCCTGGTTTCCTCACACAGTACCCTTATTTATAGATATACCTTCCATACAATTATTTACTCTCACTTCTATAAATATTGATGAACCTCAACGTCTTTTTTTATTTGACTACTACTTATTGTAAATAAGACATTTATACACTTCTGGTTTGATGCCTTATAAATCCTATGGATCAACAGGATATTTTTAATGTTCTGATGTAAGTAAATGCCCTCATCATTTCTTTCCCTTGTTTGGGTCAAAAAAACAAACAAACCCACCCATCCACATGTCAGGCACAAATATAAAACTAGAACTTGCTCAAAAGGTCATAAAATAGCCAAAGAATTTTTACTTGAGTAAAATTAAAACTACTAGATCAGGGTTTGATTGCAACACAATCTGCCACTGCTGGACCCCTGAGCAAGGTCCTTAACCAACAATTGCTAAGGGATATATGTACACAAGGGATAATGGATGTCATGCCAAACGTGGTCAATGTAAATGTAAGAAAATGTTTCATCTAGCAGGTACAAATCTGTTGTGCTGAGCTAAATTAATAGAGAAAACAGCACAGAACACAGCAGATGCCATTGTGGGATATATCAGAGTCATTAGGAGCTTTGACCACGAAATCAACACATGGCTTTGCAACTGATGTATCGTTTTGTGAAATAAATTGAGCCGCTACAGATACATAGCAGACATAATACAAAGAGACGCTGCATTCTGGACACAAGACTTTCTCTCCAAAACCCCAATTGACCTGTAATTAACGCTTCAAATATCAATAATGTCAATTACGCTTGACTTGGATTATCAATGTCAGACTTTAATTAAGAAATTGTGATGCATAGAAACATTATTAGCATATCCACATTCACAAATCCTAATTCAAAGTGTCAAATTCCATTTTTTCGGGTGTGAGGTAACAACTGCTGTAACTAATGAACAGATTAATGACCCTCTCTCCCTTTCTTTGTTCATACCCCTCTTCCTTTTTGTACTTTTTAATCATGTTATCTCTTGATTGCAAGTGTCTCCTGCTGGGTCAGCACTGTGCAGATCAGAGATATGCGGCAGTAAATTAAGCATAACGATTAAATAACAGCTCACAACACCGGAGAGAGAGAGAGAGAGAGAGAGAGAGAGAGAGAGAGAGAGAGAGAGAGAGAGTTTACAAGAGTGAGAGAGAAAGAGGATCAGTTTCTGGTGTAGCAAAAACCCTAGGAATAAAATGACACTGCAGTTACAGGGCAATAAAACAAGAGTTAATGCGACATATACATAGGCTTGTAAATGCCAGTTTGGAGCAAAGCAACAAGCCTGCTATTTAAGCGAATATGGTGGAGCCTTATCTTAAATGATGAGCACAAATAGGAAGAATCAATTAACCATAGCTTTGACTGTGCAGCCATACCTTAATTCAACAAAAATTTCTGAGAGTCACGGTATACCACAACAATTTAACTATGCTAGACCATATTACCTTTGGTTTCATTAAGTTTAATTTAGAGGGGGGGGGGGGGGTAGTGGCTCAGTTGGTTATGGTTTTGGTGTATGAATTAGAAGGTTGGAGGTTTAAGCCACAGAATCACCTCTGTTGGGTCTATAAAGAGGGTCATCTTGGGGTCCCGACTGATCTGTTTTACTTTGTGGTGCTGGGAGTTCATTTTACCATTACACTCAACTGTCAGCTGCTTAAGAAAATCCAAGCAAGGCCGGATATTTTTAAGTTTTTTTTTTTATTGTGATAAAAGACCTGACCTAAGTGCCATTTTTGGCAGAGTACTACAGAATTTCCAAACCATTAGCTCAGGCTATTTTCCTGAACTAAGTGAAAAGCTGGCAATGTTCTGCCGCCAGAAGTGAAGCCTTTTGCCATCAACAGTAAGAGGTTCTTTTTTGGCAGCATGAATAAAGGGTGGGTGGCTTGGGTATAAAAAAAAATACAAAATCCTAGTGCAGCTTGCATCTCTTTTACATACACCATCACTGTATTTATGATGCGATCTCAAGAGCTCAATTTGTTAAACAACCAAAAGAGACTATTTAGAATATATATATTCTCATCAAACATTCATGTCTACTGTTTTTAATTATTCAATTACATAACAGCATGTCTGAAAGGTCCTCTGACCAAGGCTTTTAACCAATTGTTGCTCAGTTGTATAAAAATAAGAAATCAATTAAAAAATTACTCTGGATAAGGGGGTCTGCCAAATACTGTAAATATAAAATCATGCATTCAAGCTGTTAATGCTGTGCCTCTTGAGCTAGGCAAATCCTTAACCCTAAACTGTGCAAAAAATGCCAATGTGCAACAATAGATTGTATATTTAAAAAGCTACTAATTAATAAAACTTAACTAAGGCTTAATTTCATAAAGTCATGCAGGTCAACAGTTTAAAATTGTAAAATTTGAGGCTGAGACTAGTTTTTATTCTGAACAGACTGACTATAAATTTCTCATTATAATGTCTATGATTTATTTCCCTTAATATGTAAAATATTACATGGCAGAAAGTGTCATCTGTAATCAAGTGCGATGTACACAAGTGCATAACACTAGACAACCAGCCAGTAAACACACTCATGCCAGATAATGTGCCACTTGGCACTGATTAGAAACCAGACGTGATTATGCTTCGAGTGTCACAGCAAGGACGCTGGTACAAAAACAAACAGTTCAATAAACCAGATGGGCAACTACATGGTTATTCCACAGCTCAATCCCCTGATGGCTTCACTGTACGAATTAACAAAATACCCGCTTCCTACACACCATTAACCTGTATCCCTTATCAGACAGAATCCAAAGTGGATTATAGATTAGTATAACTATATATTGACCTGCAAAGTGACACTAAGAAAAATAGCTTTAAATCAATGTCCAGACTAGCTTGACTGTAACAAGACACAACTGTGTCGGCGCCCTCCCACCAGGTCCCGAGGAGGTCACGGCACGCCCAGGAGGCCTCATTCTGTTCCCATGGAGGCCTGGAAGCCTCGCCCTGACCCTGCCCCTCCGGGACTATGAACAGTTCATAGACATGGACCCCTTCTGTTCCTTCTGTGTGACAAGTATCCTGTTTTTTACTTTTTGTCCTTTATTTTTTCCACAGAAGTTATAGGCTTACTTATTTGTTTTGTCTAGATCCTCAGCCCTCAACGATTGTTGTTATTTTGATAATCTGTCATGTCCTTGCTCTGTCCCAGTTCTGTCTTGGTTTTCTCGTTCTCTGCACTAGTTTGTCTTTGCTTCCTCGTCCTGTCCTGTCTTTGCTTCCTCGTGCTGTCCTGTCTTTGCTTCCTCGTCCTGTCCTGTCTTTGCTTCCTTGTACTGTCCATTTCGTAGTCCTGTCCTGCTCTCACACCCTCATCCTGTCCTGTCCGTATTTCCTAGTCCTGTTCTGTTCTCGCTCCCTGGTCCTGTCTCGTCCTCGCTCCTTTGCCTGTACTGTCCTTGTTCTCTGCCCTCGTCCTCTCCCTACTCCTTCGGCCTGTCCTCGTCCCGTTCTTGCTCCCTCATCAGGTCCTTGTTCTCTGCCCGCGTCCCATCCTGTCCCACCCTCGTCCTGTCCTCACTCCTTCATCCTGTCCCCTTTCCTCGCTCCCTCGTCCTGTCCTGTCCTCGTTCTCTGCCCTCGTCCTCTGCCCTAGTCCTATCCTGTCCTCATTCTCTGCCCTCATCCTGTCCTTTGCCCTCATCCTGTTCTGTACTGTGCTCGCTACTTTGTCCTGTCCTCGCTCCCTCGTTTTGTCCTGTCCTCGTTTTCTGTCCTCTGCGCTAGTTCATTCCTGTCCTCATTCTCTACCCTTGTCCTGTCCTCTGCCCTCGTCCTGTTCTGTACTGTCCTCATTCTCTGCCCTCGTCCTGTCCTTTGCCCTCATCCTGTTCTGTACTGTGCTCGTTACTTTGTCCTGTCCTCGCTCCCTCGTTCTGTCCTGTCCTCGTTTTCTGTCCTCTGCGCTAGTTCATTCCTGTCCTCATTCTCTACCCTCGTCCTGTCCTCTGCCCTCGTCCTGTTCTGTACTGTCTTCATTCTCTGCTCTCGTCCTGTCCTCGTTCTCTGCCCTTGTCCTGTCCCGTCCTCGTTCTCTGCGCTCTTCGCTCTCTGGTCCCCGATCCCTCTTCGCTCACTGGTCACCTATCCCCTCTTCGCTCACTGGTCCCCGATCCCTCTTCGCTCACTGGTCACCTATCCCCTCTTCGCTCACTGGTCCCCGATCCCTCTTTGCTCTCTGGTCCCCGATCCCTCTTCGCTCTCTGGTCCACGATCCCTCTTCGCTCTCTGGTCCCCGATCTCTCTCCACTCTCTGGTCTGCTTGTGTTCCTGTCCCTGGTCTCAGTCTGGTCCCTGTCTCTGGTGTACCCCAGTTCTGCTGTCTCTGCCCTGGTGTCATGTTTATGTGGTGTCATGTTTATGAAGCGTTCTTTGAGGGGGGGTACTGTCACACCCCTACCTCGTCACTAACCACCATCATCTGCTGATTGGGGATGCGATCAATCAGTTGGGTAATGGTGCATTATTTAAGGTGAGCACCATCTTTGCGATGGCGCGGATTATTGTGTTGGAACTGTGTTTTCATGGTTGTGGACATATGGTTGCCTACTCTCAGAGTCTGTCTATGTTCGATTCCCCGTCAGTTTCTATGTTCAAGTCTGAGAAAGATAAGTACGGTTTCAGTAGAGCAGCTTTGCTGCACGGTTTCGTTTTGTTTCTTTTTGTTTGGTTATAGAGTTGTTTGTACTTACCCATAAATAAAAGTGTGTTCCGTAACGTCAGACTCCTGTTGATATCTGTAATCCCGTAACAGCCTGAACATTAAGCCGATAATGGAAGTTAGTATTAATAAAATGAAGAACAGCACAAGTATTCACAGAACGCTTCAGTGGCCGGCAAGCCTAATCAAATAATTCACATACTTTGGTCAGAGCGGCATAAGGTGGTTCAATGCCTATATAATTAATAATATAATTAAACTACAATATAATTATGCTTAAGCATTTCTTACAAGTTGAGCTTACTTTACTAATACTTAAAGGTGAGATAAAAATTAGGGCTGCACAATACATAGAGTTTATCGAAATATTGCAAACATTGACGCAAGTTAATCAACAAGTAGCAAGGCTTTCCTAGTGAGCTAAACTTGATATGACGAGGCACCCGCAGCTTCTGCGGATTATTTAGTGCCAAAACAAAGAAGCATCTCAGACACGTTAGAAGATCACAAGCAGATGTAAATCACAAGTGGCAACACAATGTATTTGTATAAACCAGATCTTTGGGAGAAGCAGTTATATCAAGATATTTTATATAAATCTGTCATCAGTAATAATGAGCTGCATTTACATGCACATGTTTTTTCACTCATAGATGACCTCATACACCATCACAACCTCCAGGCTCACTGAATACTGCATGGAATTTAGGATCAATCTGTTACAAGTTTTTTACATAATTCTTTTGTTCTGCCATTGGGAAAGAAAAGGGTTGTCATGGCATTCAGGGCCGACTTTTTCGCTCACTGCTCTACCATAAAGAAACAAGTTAAACTCTGCCTGCAGGTCTACTAATTAAAATCAATGTAACTTCGACTGCTTGTTAGGGTGAAAGGTAAGTTTTATCACTTGGATTTTTAATTATATGCTCCCAGACCAGAATCTACCTTGCATGAGGGAGGGAAAATAGGCGCAGATTTTGTTCAATGCATTGTGTAATGCAGAAATCGAAAAGTTAAGAACTTCAAGAGCTTGAAAGGATGTGACAGGCTGATTTCAAAAGCTACTGGGATTTTCACACAGCTCCATTAAGATTCACTTACATTAATTTGAATTAGAGGGTGTTGCCCAGTGGCAGTTAAGTAGTGCTGGGAAATGAACACATAACCTTTTAACTTATAGATTAACACCTTAAGCACTAAGCTACTACTCACATAGGAATAAAGAAGGGCAAATCCTTTTAAACTAGATTTTAACAAATCTTTACAATACAAAGTTGATGGATTAGAGAGAAAAAAACACCACCAGAGTGTAAATCTATATTGTTCTAAGATTTGTATAGGATAAAACTTTTTAACTTGATGAGAATCAAACTCATCATTCATCTGTTTATCATTCATTCTGTTAAGCTGCTTTGAGGCAATGACTGTTGTATAAATTGAAAAATTGAAATTGAAAGAAACTTATTTCCTGTACCTATCTTGAATATATTTGTTCATTAATTTATCCATTCATTAATTTTTTTTACCTACTTATTCCTTTGTTTGGGGTTATAGGGTTCTAGCTGGTGCCTATCACAGCTCACAGGGGCAAAAGGCAGGAGTACACCCTAGACAGGTCGTCAATCCATCGCAGAGCAACACATGGACTGTGGGAGGAAGGCAAGTGCAGGGGAGAAAGAACAAACTCCTCACAGAAAGATCCACAGCGCTGGAACTGAACCTGGGACCTTCTTGTTGTGAGGTGACCGTGCTATCCACTACACCACCGCGCTGCCCCTGAATACATTTATTTGCAGGCTTTTCCTAATTTGGGGTTTAAGGAAAATAAAATCTTTACAGAACCATTTCTATGGAAACAAGAAAGAAAATCAGAAAGCAGCATAAACGTCACTTCATTCTTTCTAAATCACAGAGAGAGAGAGCAAAAAAATGGACACGACCTTCATAAAAACTTAAGATCACTCAATTTTCGAAACCTAATTAAATGAGCGAATTTTATATTTTCTTTGTAATTGATGAGCAATGACATTTCGCTAAGTTTCTTTGTTATTAGTAATGCAGTTATTTTTAAACAATTCTTGAACAGATGTCTAAGTAAATAAATTTTGCTCTGCCTTGATATCAAAGCGTTTTCAACGTCATTAATATTCTTCTAGAAAGATCACAGAAAATGAAATGAAACAACAAAAAAACAATTGTAGCACAGAAAGAAAACAACAAAAGCAACAACAGAGTGTGTGCCCCCTTTCTAGTTGCCTCCTGGTGTGCCTGGGCCCTTCCTGCCCTCAGTTTTATAGCTAGTCAAGTAATGTATACACTATCTGGCTGTAGCTAAAACAACAGTCCCAGAGCTAGAAATAAAAGTCTCCCCTTACCATGTTTAGTCTAAAATTCCATGCAACGAATTAAGCACTACCAAATCCAAAGTATATAAAAGTACTATGCCTGTATAGCAGACTATAAAACTGTAAATTTATTACTTAATTATTGTTAAAGCACAGTTCATGTTGCCACTGCAAAAGTTTTTATCATGCATGCTATTACACGTTAACTAACAGTTATTCTCAATCTGGCTTTATCTTTTCTCAGTTATGAGGTAACAAAAAAAAACTAATATCTTTGGTAGTTAGTGAAACTCTATAAAGAAAAGAAACAGTATCATGGTCGAAAAGGCACCGGTAGTGAAAGCTTTCACCTTAGATGTTATAAGGCAGTTGTTTTCTGTCAACAAACCCCTTAGTACCTAGTAAATGAACAATAAATTGTGTACAAACTGTGACATTTCGGTGAACTTTCACTGTGACTTTAAATCTGAAACTGAGAAACATTCAGTAAGAAATTGTACAGTGTGCACAGTATTTCTCTCAACAGTTCACAGAAGGACAACACTGTAAAATAACAGCACATTTGTTCTTTTAACTAGAGTCCAAACAAAGGATCTATATGTGAGTATTTGTGTTTAGCACTAAGCATAAGCACAAATACTGCAGCATAGGACTGACTTTTTTGTGGTACTCAATGTCATATGTAAATACTGTCATACTTCAGAAACTAACTTGACTTCAGGAACCTAAGGATAGATTGTGAAAAGTAAACTTGGTTTGAGTTAATCAATCAAAAGATTCCATCTACACTATTTTACTAGGGCAGCGCGATGTCGTAGTGGTTAGCACGGTTGCCTCACAACAAGAAGGTCCTGAGTTGAATTCCCGGGTTGGGAATTTTTCTGTGGAAAGTTTGCATGTTCTCCCCGTGCTTGCGTGGGTTTCATCCGGGTACTCTGGTTTCCTGGTTTCTTCCCACAGTCCAAAAACATGCAGATTAGGTCGATTGGTGATTCTAAATTGACTATAGGAGTGAATGTGTGTGTGAATGGTTGTTTGTCTGTGTTGCCCTGTAATGGACTGACGACCAGTCCTGGGTGTTCTCCCTATGTGCACTGGGATACGTACCAGCAGACGCCCGTGACCCTGAATTAGGGGAAAAAAGGGTTAATGAATGAATCTTTACTTTTTAATCTTTTTTTAACTGTCTTTAGTGATTCTAAATTGCTTGTTAGTGTGAGTGTGTGGGTCTGTATGTGGCCCTTTGATGGGCTGGTGACCTGTCCAGGGTGTACCCATGTCTTCCACCCTATTATAAAAGCAGGAGTACACTCCAGCAACCCTGATAAGGAACATGTGAGTCTAAAAAAATGGATGGATGGGAATTAAATCTCTGATATTCTGATCAGCAGCATAATACCTTTTTTACCTACCTACCTACATTTTATATCACATTTTACTACCAATCTAGTTTGGGGTAGTTTCTCACAAAAATGGTAATACTTTAAAAATAAATAAAATTAATACCAATAAAATTGTGTAAGATATCCCAACAAATCCAACAAAGGTAAACATACTGACAGAAAATAATATCCTGACTTTCTAATAAATCAGACATTTGATTCAAAACGTATGTTGAATCGCCCAGATTTAAATATCAGTGTGCCATTATAAATACTGCAGCGATAATGTGAAGCTATAAAGGCCAATACATTATCTCATAATGCTGTCAGCTTTAAACATAAGGGCTTATTTATATGACTCAAATTGCGATATAGAGATTACAGAGTGATAAAGATTAATCTGACGCACTGTAAAAAGAATTCATGCTACTTAGAATGAAAAAGTCATATGCTTACATTAAAGTTCCAAACACTTTAACTTTCTTGGCCACCTGACAGCAATTTTCTTCCTTTTGCTCAAATGAAGGTGCTTCTTGTGCCCCTGAGATTATTCACCAGAATATTTAAAAGGCTCTACCCAGTAGCCTCCCTAACTAACACCTAGTCACGTTCTGCTTCCTTAATTGGGTATTTGGTTTTGCACACAGCTCCTCTAACCCCCTGTCACTGACCGTGAACATCTTAAAAAGATGAGAGAAAAAACAAGACACAAGAAAATGCACTATGATACAGAATCCAGTCAGGTTAACAGCATTAGTACAGCATTAGCATTTAGCATTAGTATATGCTTGTTGCTTAAAACAGCTTTGATTATAGACTGGCATTGTACACAGTCAGCTGTTACAAACCTGTCAGGAATTTATGCTGCACCACCTGTTGGGTAACTACAATGCAAAATAACAACAGGTAAGATAGAATGCTTAAGTGACAGACATCCATTTTCTTTTTGGTTTGTTTTTGATAGCGTTGGACATGACCTATTCTTTTATGATGAATACATTGGAAGATGTAAAATAAATCCTGTCTTCTGTTTTGTGGGCATTGTAGATGTTTGTAGGTTGAAAAAATTATTTCAGGGCAGTTGTTAGAATAGATGAGATGCTTTCAAATTTTGAATTTAACCATTTATTTTCTGTGTTTTAGCCAAATCATCATTTACTGGAATAATCATGGAGTGGAGAATCTTCTATTTTACTCAGCACATTTGCACATGATTTTATGCTTTATTCATAACGATACTTATTTTGTTGCCCCTTTAATGCACCTAATTCAACAGGGAAATATTAGTGCAGTGGTTAAGATGTTAAACTGCTTGTAAGACGTTAAACTGCTAACTGGAAGATTTAGATTCTTCCAATTTACCACTGTTGGATCCTGTCAGCATAATAAATGACTTCAACTTCCTGCAAATGGTTAAACAATTAGAGGCAGTGAGACAATTAGAGGCCATTAGACTGGGTCTAATGAGTAGTAATAACAAAGATGGACCCGTACAATGACCACCATTTTAACTGATCCCGATCCAACTGATATTCATTCATTCATTCATCTTCTTACCCGCTTATTCCCGAATCCGGGGTCACGGGGGTCTGCTGCGCCTATCCCA
>JAOTRA010051701.1:0-19127 GCA_026260255.1 Pseudolaguvia tuberculata | reverse complement strand
CACAGTCCAAAAACATGCAGATGAGGTGGATTGGTGATTGTAAATTGTCCATAGGAGTGAATGTGTGTGTGTGTGAAGGGTTGTTTGTCTATGTGTGGCCTTGTGATGGACTGGCGACCCGTCCAGGGTGTACCCCTTGTCTCTCGCCCAATGTATGCTGGGATAGGCGCAGCAGACCCCCGTGACCCCGGATTCAGGAATAAGCGGGCAAGAAGATGAATGATTAGCTAGCACAGTTTATTATTCATAAACCATGACCACTGCTTCCAGTACTGGAAGTTACTGCTACACCGTGGCCAAGCTTTCAGCCCATAAAAGGCTTACTGAAGTTTCTGGAAACTGCAAAGAACTCTAAATCTTTTCATTTTTTACTTTATATGTCCATTATGTAAGAGAATTATTGATTTTGATTACATGAACACTATTCAGTGGCTTGTTTAATTCATTGCCTAAACATAGTCCGATTGTATATTGTATACACTAACCAAATTTGTGATTAATTTTTCTCATTCATCTTAACCGCTTATTCCCAAATTCGGGGTCACGGGGGTCCGAGTCACCCATCCCAGCACACATAAGGCAAAAGGCAGGGGTACAACCTGGATGGGTGGCCAGTCAATCTCAGGGCAACACAGACAAACCATTCACACATTCACATTGGTGATTAAATTTAGAATCACCAAAAATCAACCTAACCTGCATGTTTTTGGACTGTGGGAGGAAACCAGAGTACCCATAGGAAACCCACACAAGCATGGGGAGAACATACAAACTCTGCACAGAAAGATTTCCGGCCCGGGATTCGAACCCGGGACCTTCTTGTTGTGAGGAGACTGTGCTATCAACTACACTACTGCACCGCTCCTTTGACCAATTTGATCACGTAAATTCTACCACCAAACTTATGAATCGTATTTGCATGGATGCAAGTTCATGACAAAAATAGTACAGAAATTACTCCCCACCAGCAGCACATCAATATTAATTCCTTCCTGTGGGAACTTTGACACTCTCACCATATTCCCCTGGCATCAGGCCAATCACGAGCCATTCCAGAGGCCAACAGCAGGGGAGAGACTGGCTTGTCAAACAGGAAATGGTCATCAATCAGCTGCTGCTGTTCAGCTTCAGTCATATTTTTCAGAGCATAATATTTCCCCTTTAGGTCTCCGGTTAGAGCACTTAAAGCTACAAAACAGGCAAGGTAAAAAATTCCCACTTGTCATTACTGGAATAGGGATACATTAGTGTTGGGGAAAAAAAACAAAAGGAAGGGGATTAAGGTTGGGTAAGGTAACAGTCTGTATTAAATATTAACACTAAGTATTGCACGGTTTGATTATTGAAATCTAGCAGTTTATCTCCACTAGATGGAAGCATAGTCTGCTGTAAAACTATACCCTCCACTGAAAGTTTCTCAACAGCTCTCCTCTCTCCACGACTACAATGTGGGGGCAGACAAAAGCCACGGATACTCCTGCCTGTTCGCACCCGTGAACTTAGCACATAGTTGGGATCCAGATCATCCCCACCCTGAAAAAAAAACCCAGGATAAAACTAAACAGCTTAAAGCCTACAATGAAGACTTTCCAACAGAAATTGATATATTACAAGTCACTATACCTTGAGGTTGCTTGGATTCATGTCAGTCTTGTGTTTATCAGTGGGTTTATATCCACCATGTCTGTCCTCAATGATAGGATCCAGCAGCTCTTTAAATACATCATAAGTCTCTTCATCTCCAGCCACACAGCCCACAGTCATAATAAAGGGGTGACCTGGGAGAGGGATTTTATATATACACAAACTTTCATTGCAAAAGTCTAGAACACAAATATAGAAACAGACCCAAATCCAATCGATTGCTAGGTTTTATTATCAGTTCCAAGCTGAATGAATTTATAGTGCCATTTTTTGGATTACTACAAACAGCACAAAAGACTTACTCCAAAAAAATATGCAAGTTTTATCTGCAATATTCTATTGACCATCTCGTCTGTCCAACATCATTGTGAGGATTCTGATCAGTGGAGCTGAGCCTGGTTTGTTGTAAAAGTGGATACATGACCTTACATGGGCTTAAGCGCTTTCAATAACTGAACGATGATGCTTTAAGCCACTTTGTGCTCTTGGAAAGTTATTTAAGCAGCTTTACCTGGATTATCGACTCCAGTCTGAATCACATCATCCAGAGTGAAGCCACTCGGTGTTTGTTTGCTGCGCAGGCGCTCGTACAGATCCGGGCTGAGCACTTTGGCCATGTGGTTGTTGTGCTTGATAAGATCGGGATACTCGGCTTCAGGAGAATACTTCATCTTCAACTGGTTGTGGGTGTTTCCGAAAGGCATAGTTTCCTGAAAGCACAGAGGATAATCCTCATCGTTTTCTCACAAATAAACCAAATCATTTTTAATCGCCTGCGCAATATAACAGTTATATATGGAAAAAACTACAATTTATTTTAAGAGGAAGTTCTGACAGTGCGATTAACGGGGTTTGCTTATTTAAAAAACGTTTATATACTTGTACATTTTGCATGTATCCTTAGACATGATTTCCGAGGATTTACATCTAAAGATGTAACAAAAGGGAATGTGTCCAAATGTGGATTTCCAACTGCTGGGAAAGGAGTCAATAGGATTCAGACTCTAAAAATAATCATAAAATTGGGATACATTTTAATTCCGTTTACAGCGGCGTCCCTGACCGTCCATCATCATAAAGTCCGTCGTATTGTAATAGAAAGAGAACCTTCTTCTAGTTTCTTTCATTAGATCTTTGAGCTGCTTTGCAATCCGGCGTTTATTCTTATTTTCTTTTCACATTAAAATGCATAATCTTACCTGTGAAATACTTGATGAAACCAAGGACCGCAAACGTCTCCCGAATTTATTCCGACCTCCAGAGTTATCCTGCTCTCCGGTGGGAGGTTGGGATAAAGCGCTAATTTTATAGAGTTCAAGAGCGGCTCCTATTGGCTAATATCTCTAGTCTATTCATTGGACTAGGACCATGTGGGGCTAAGGACACAGCATTTATAGTGCAGTTGCAGTTTTCATAAACTTCCAAAACTCTCTTAAATATTTATATATATTACAATATATACAAAATGTTTCTCTTTAATGATATTGTATTTCCTGAAAGTAAACGGTAATTTACACGTCCTGTCATTTAATCTGTCCCTATTTGCAAGTGTTTGCATTTTTTTTATTTGTTAATTAAATAATAAATCTTTTGTACAAATATTGAGCTATACACGAGTATTAAAAGCAATAAATCTGTCAATATGTGTCTTAGACTACATTGATAGCGGAAGGTCGTGGAAGCAGGGGACGTTTTCATTACGTCATTAGTCTGCGACATATTCGTGGCTCAGCGTTACAATTCTAGCACGCGGATAGACCGGGTTTGTAAACAGAGAAAATAAAAAACACCTCAGAACCGTTTTTAGTAAACGTAAGTGTCTTATTGAATCTATTGTTTAAGTTTATTCACAAATACGAACAGAAATTCTGTGCAAATTCTGTTTAATATTAATCTGAAATAGCAGTTTGCTAACCTAGTCATCTAAGCGTCTGTTTAAGTGATGCTTAAAGCTGGATAAATATTAAAACATTAAGAAGGTCCCGGGTTCGATTACCGGGCCGGGATCTTTCTGTGCGGAGTTTCGATGTTCTCCCTGCACGTGCGTGGGTTTCCTCCGGGTACTCCGATTTCCTCCCATAGTCCAAAAACATGTACATTAGGTTGATTAGTGAAAACAATGAAAATGATTTGCAAGTATTAGTAACTAAAAACAAAGTTTTAAATGTAGGTTAAAATATTTTAGGTTTTTGATTGAAAGCTATATATATTTTTATATTAGCTTTATACACATGAATTAGAAATAGCCTTGATGGTATTTACTCTTAGCTCACAGCTAAGAGTATGATGTTGGTAATCACTGTCCTACACTACACCAACTTTTCCCATCATATATTGCAGTGAATCACAACTGTCCAATGAGTTTTCTCAAGTACTCTGAACTTATTCAAGAAGGAGATGTGGTCATCATCTTTCTTGGGCATGATTCTATGATGCCCATCAAAGTGGAGTCTGGTGCTCAAACACAGACCCGCTATGGAGCCATTCGCCACTCCACTGACTTAATTGGGCGACGGTTTGGCTCCAAAGTTACATGCAGTAAGGGTGGCTGGGTGTATGTACTGCACCCGACTCCAGAGCTGTGGACTGTAAATCTGCCTCACCGAACTCAGATTCTTTACACAACCGACATCGCCAACATCACCCTGATGCTGGACCTCAAACCAAGCTCTGTTGTCTGTGAATCAGGTGAGATAGCCAAAGTTAAACTTTTGTCAATAGATCAAATATGCCATAATTAAAACCATTTTAATCTAATCTAAAATAAGTTGTTAAAACAAATTTCAAATGTGAATGCTTTTACTGAACCAAATTATACTGGCCGATGTCAATTCCATTTTAATACTGGCTTTGTGTTTGGGAAATATAATTCATGTGACCTAGTTTGTGACACCAGCATGATTGTGTCACACATTAAAATAATGCAGCTCCCTAGTGTGTAAACCTGTAATAAAGAGATGGATTGATTGGTTGTCATTTTAGACAAAGTACATTTGTGGCTTGTCGTCATATTATGATGTGGGATACGTTAAACTTATTTTTCTGAAAGTGGCTTTGTGATTGAGCTGAGTAAGCTTGCAGTGCTTATCAAGGTACAGGAATGCGTACTTTTACGAGACAGAGCTTAAACTTACCTTGTGATCTTTTTTCTGTGTGCATTGATTGATAGATGTTTGATCAGTCACCATGAATTTATGGGAATGAGTAGTGCAAGCCAAGCTGAGGAAAGATGTTGGCCATCCGTGAGCAACAGTATGGTTTCATGCCTAGGAGGAGTACTACAGATGCAATTTTTGCTTTGAGGATGTTGATGGAAAAGTATACAGAAGGCCAGAAGGTTTGTGAATCTGGAGAAAGCGTACGACAGGGTTCCGAGAGAGGAGTTGTGGTATTGTATGAGGAAGTCAAGTGTAGCAGATAAGTATGTGAGGGTGATGCAGGACATGTATGAGGACAGTGTGACAGCAGTGAGGTGTGCGGTAGGAATGTCAGACTGGTTCAAGGTGAGGGTAGGATTGCATCAAGGATCGGCTCTGAGCCCTTTCTTGTTTGCAGAAGAAGACAGGCGTTTCCATGGACAATGATGTTTTGCGGATTATATTGTGATTTGTGGTGAGAATAAGGAGCGGGTTGAGAAGAATCTGGAATGGTGGAGGTATGTGCTGGAGAGAAGGGAAATGAAGTCAGTAGCATTAAGACATAGTACACATGGAGTGGTGTGGTTTCAGGGAGAAGTGGTAGTGAAGGTGAATTACCTGGTGTCAACAGTGCAAAGTAATAGTGTGTTACAGAAGTGAAGAAAAGAGTTCAGGCACGGTGGAGTGTGTGGAGAAGAGTTGCAAGAGTGATTTGAGTGATCAAAAAGTTTGTGCAAGAAAGGGAAAGTTTATAGAACTTATATAGGTTACAGAAACTTCCATTTATATTTGATTTCAACTGAAATTTTGTCATTATACAGACGTGAACCACACACCTTTAGCACAATGTCTGTATGCACCACCATTAACTTAACGGAACACATATTTACAGAGCTGAATATTGAGGGTCGCGTCACAACGCACAATGCCAACCGTGTAGCTACTTTGTGTAAAAACATTTCTGTGGAAAAATTTTACTTCGATATTATGCTTTTCTCATAGTCCTTCGTTCTCTGTTAATGCGCTGTTTTTCCTTCTCCATGTGCGACTTTCTCTGTCCGTGGGGTGTTTTTCTTTCCGTCTGTTTGCTCATTCACTAAGTGGGAGCAACATACAATATGAATGGATCTATTTAATGTCCTCAGAGCACAAACACAGTCTCTGTGCTCTGCAACCACATGGCTGCTTTAGATTTTTGAGCAATACTGTAGTAAAGAGTAGAACACACTGTCTTGCACACTTGCTTTGTTTTTGGGTTAGAATGTTGTAAAAATGTTTTTGTTACTTTATGGTTTTGGGGTTTACCAATTTTTTAGGTCACTTTGAACTCGTTTCCCCCATTCTTGATCAGGAACTTGAATTCAGATATCCCCCTTCAACTGAATAACAGACGACATACCAAACATTGACTGCATTGTTGTTGTAAGACAACAGATATACAGTGACGTAAGCCTGTGAAAAGGAGGAGTTAGCATATATAGTTCTGTCTTTTCGTGTGTTTGCTGTAAATGTGGGTGTACGCTGTGGGGGTTATTTAATGTTCTCTAATTTACACTTTATTGAAAACATTTTATGGCTATTCACCGTAGATGAAATCCTGTTCCAGATATAGTACCTTTTTTTTTTTTACTGTGCAATACCCTCCACTCTTCTAGGAAGGCTTTTCACTAAATTTAGATTTGTTGCTTTAGGGATTTGTTGTCATTTAGGCACAATAGATTACTGCAGACATGCACCAACGTTGGATGGAAGCATAGTCATCATTCTAATTCATCCTAAATGGATCAGGGTTTAGTCTCTGTGCAAGTTCTTCCAATCCATCCTTACCAATCTCTGTTTTGACACTATATGCTACAGTCAGATTAATATTTTACTATTGAATTATATAAAAGGTATTTAACTTTAGTAATGGATGTCTTTTGATAAGATTCTCTTTTATATGGGGAAAAGCAGATGTGAAATACGGCTTATATAATTTAGCATTTGCTACGTTTGTTGCAGAATAACAACACCAACACCTGTATCCAATACAGTAATGTAATCGAATCTGCCCTTTTGTCTTAGGCATGCTATAAAAGTAATCTCTCTCTCTCTCTCTCTCTCTCTCTCTCTCTCTCTCTCTCTCTCTCTCTCTCTGAATGTGTGAGACAGGCACTGGGAGTGGTTCACTGTCCCATGCAATTGTCCGCACCATTGCACCAAATGGCCACCTGCACACAGTTGAATTTCATGCCCAACGGGCAGAAAAAGCTGCAGAAGAGTTCAAAGATCATAAAGTAGGCCATCTAGTTACTGTCCGAAACCAAGATGTTTGCAAGGATGGCTTTGGTGTTGTGGGGGTAGCCGATGCTGTATTTCTTGACATCCCATCTCCATGGGAAGCCATCATACATGCCAAGAAAGCATTCAAACGCAAGGGTGAGTATGTTTTACATTTTTAGTTACAGATCTAGGCCTCCTCAGTGTGGAAAAAAAAGTTGTCAGTGCTTTATAAGAAGTTTGTTATAGCTTCTGTGACAAACTACATGCATGTGTTAGAGGCTGATAAGTGTCTGTTGGCTGGATGCTGTGCTATTATTGCCATCTTATTGAGGAAGTACAGTGTTAACTAGTCACTGAATCATTTACACTTGAGCTTCCATAAATACAACATACTGTATAAAAGAAATAGAATACTATAACTGGTCAGACAAGGGAAAATGTGCCGTAGAGTATTAAGGTTTGTGTTTAAATTTGTGCATCAAGTTTTTTACTCAATTATTCTACTTACTATTTTTTAAGTTGAAACAGTGAAGGAGTTTAAGTACTTGGGGTCAACAGTGCAAAGTAATGGAGAGTGTGTTAGAGAAGTGAAGAAAAGACTTCCAGCAGGGTGGAGAAGAGTGGCAGGAGTGATTTGTGCAATGTTTTAACGGTTTAGAGACGGTGTCGTTGTCCAAAAGACAGGAGGAATTGCTGGAGGTGGCAGAGTTGAAAATGTTGACATTTTCCAAGGGAGTGATGAGGATGGACAGAATTAGGAATGAGTATTAGAGGGACGACGCATGTAGAATGTTTTGGAGACAAGGTGAGAGAGGCTAGGTTGAGATGGTTTGGACATGTGAGGAGGAGGGACATGCAGTATATTGGTAGAAGAATGCCAGGAGGTGGATGGAGGTGCCAGGCAGGAGGAAAAGAGAAAGTCCAAGGAGGAGGTTTATGAATGTGGTGAGGGAAGACATGCAGGTAGTTGGGGTGAACGAGGCAGATGTAGAGGACAGGGTAGTGTGGAGAAGAGTGATCCGCTGTGGTGACCCCTAACAGGAGCAGCCGAAAGGAGATGAAGAAGATCTAAACAGTGTTATTATATCAATACAAGTAAATAAGAAAACCTCACACCCCTCTCCTATATCGAAGCACTATATCAGTTTCATATAGTGAAATGTTTTTCTTCAATTATCCCACCTTGAAAGGTTGGGGTCAGCTTTCAGATATTCCTGGTCTTCATTGACCTTCCTTGGACGTTCCTGGTTTTCCATCCCTTAACAATTTGACCCACCCATTGGGCAGTGCTGGCTCAAATGGTGCTGAGTTGTTGATTGGGAGACCAGGAAGACCTGGGTTCTAGCCCTGCCACCGCTCAAGTCCACCACTGTTGGGTCCTTCAGCAAGACCCTTAACCCTTCCTGCTTCAGGGGGGCTGTACAATAGCTTATCCTGCGCTCTGACCCCCAACTTACTAAGATGGGGATATGTGAAGAAAAAAACATTTTACTGTATGTTGTACTCTGTATAATCATGTATGTGACAAAATGAATTGACTTTCTTTCTTCTTTCACCTCTGCATACTGTTTATGCATTTAACATAAAGGTCATTAAAATTTCAGTTCCACCAATCCCCACATTATATAACAAATGGCACTGAGTGATGCAACAGCTTGTCTGTTGTACAGTTAATATTTGATAAATGTAGTCATTGTGTGTTGATGGACGTGGCCAAACAGCTCTTGCATGCTGCCTTGTTCTTGAAGCTGAGTGGTTTGATGTCCATCAAACAGGCCTGAACTAGTCAGCTGCTCAGCCATTTGGAGACGGTGAGATATTAATCAGGGCTTTATTGCTTGTTTGTGCATTTAGTTCCTTTTTCACAAGTGTCAGAAGGCTCATTTCTTCTATAGTTCATCTTCTATAGTGTGAAATACCCAATGAGTTATAAATGACCATAATAAATAAAGCAATCTAAATTTCCTGCCTGTTAAGAAGCTTACATGCAGTTTTATCCATTTAAAGTGTTTATTCATTCTCTTTTACTTCTTTTTTTCCCCAACACCTATTTATCTATCCACACAGCGTTGTACACATTCGGGCACACAGTCACAGGCCTTTGACCATAAAGGGAGAGATTTTGAGACAGAAAAAAGTTTGATTGAAGAAAAGGGATTTTTTATTTGGTGAACTTTAGTGTATAAATGTTCTGATTTCTTATTTTCATATTTCCTATATCCTGTTTGTGGAGCCTCAAATGATGCAATTTTGCATCTATTCCTTGTTTCCAGTGTAATAACGGTCATTGTTTGGCTAATGGCCTAGTCGTGTTTAGAGCATGGAGAACTCCCACGCTGCCCTGATATTTCTCTCTCTCCGAGGCTGCTGTTGCCAGGAAACCATGAGTCTGTGTTTATGACTTGCTTTCCATGGAATGGCCTTATTTGTCTGTAGAACATTTCATGCATACTGTGACTCTCCCTCCTTCCCTTATCTTTTTTTCTTAAGTTCCTTTATCATTTGTATTATGGGTATTAAGGTCATGTTGCCATATTGAACCAAACCCTTTTTATATTGCTGCGTGCCAAATGAGCTGCTAGAAGCTATATTTGTTTTTGATGGATCACAAACATCAGTATTATAACTTCAATGAAACTGAGATCCCTGTTCCAGTCTGAACCCCTTGAAAAGGAAGGGAAATGATCAATCATTGGTTCCACCCCTTCAAAGCCGTCACTTTTTCACTGCCTACTATTCACTTTGTTCGATTACCGTTTAATACATGGTCTTTTTTTTTTATTTATTTTTTTTACTCTTTTTAAATTTTTTGATTTAACACACAATATTTAATACGTAGGCATTTAAAATAGATTATCAATGTGATGAAAGATCATTATTTTCATGCCTAACACGTCGTTTTAATGTGTTTCTGATAGACCATATGTCAATTAATGTGTTTTAATGTGTTTCTGATAGACCATATGTCAGTTGTGGACTCATCTTTAACGAAATGTTTTACATTCATTTAAAGTATAATTAGTACTAGCATAGGAGGTAAGTCCACACCTCATTCTGCAAAAGCAGTGGACGTGTGAAATTGTTAAGTGTAAACTGTTGATCTACATCTAAAATGATTTAGTAGTTTCAGTGAGTTTTCTTTTTTTTTCAGTGAGTTTTATACAGTTATTATCAGAATTGTATGGTCAAAATAGATATAAGTAAATTCATACTGGATTTAAAAATACCAACCTAAGTACCAGAAAGACCGAGGTTCAAATCCCGCAGTCGCTCTGGATAAGAGCGTCTGCCAAACTGTATTTCATATTGTACAGGCAGTAGGTCAAAGGTTATCCATAGGAAAGAGTAGGTAGTCAAACAAACCGTTTCACACAAAGGACACAATTTATTGCTTAATATTTATATGTTAGGTTCCCAGCATTTTTATGTTTGCGTTTCCATAAACTGTGTTTTAAACTTGTGAAAAGTGATGTAACTACAGTGGCACAATAGCATAGTATCAGAGCTTTTGCCCAGCAATGTGGTACTGCCAACATTGGCATCTTCTCAACCTATCTTCATCATTTCTGTCTCTGCAGGGGGCCGCTTGTGCTCGTTCTCACCATGTATTGAGCAGGTCCAGAGGACATGTGAAACTCTGCTGGATCATGATTTTGAGGAGATCTGTACTCTGGAGGTTCTGCAAAGAGTGTACGACGTCCGCTCAGTCACTTTACCCTTACCAGACTTTGGCCCAGAGGAAAAGGAAATGGACAGTACCAAGATTATCTGTAACCCCACCACAGAGGAAATGCCACCTACAGCAAACCCCACTTACTCTTCAGTGATCCTTAAGACTGCCACACCACCTAGAGAGATGGCTGGGCACACGGGGTATCTCACTTTTGCTACTAAACCTCGGGACTAAAACATTGAATGAATGATTTGAGATTGATAAAGTGACTGCATAAAGACATTTTTTTAAATAAAACAGTCTCTCATGGTTTATATAAAACATGGTGTTAATCAAATGTGAGTCCAAGTGCATGTGTGTTCTGCAAATAGGTCAGAATGCTATAGTTCACATATTCAGTACTCAGACTATCTTTTTTTTTTTTTGTTAGAAATTATTTTTAATTGTTAGGGGTTTTTTTTGTTACAATAAATGTAAAATTAGATGAGTATGTTCTTCTAATCTTGGTTGTTGTTGTTTTTTTGTTTACATGCACATCACCACATGTTGTTGAGGCTTTTATACACTTGTCAAGTCCCAATCAGCTTAATTTAGAAAACATCAAGATCCTAAAATGTTTACACAACATATGTGAATGAGGATCATTTCTAGATTTTCGATTCTAAATTGATTCTATACTGTTCTGTAATCAAATGGTTATGGATGAAACAAGTTCTCAATGCAGTTAGACATTTGAGAAGAACTGGAACTTTTCGTAGCCACGTTTTATTTACCTTTTCCATAGGGCGGTGCATTTAGACTTGGAGGATTTCTAAATCTTCAGTGAGGGCAGTACACCATAAAAGGTAGTGCTCCCTCTCTGCTCTCATAGTGATCATGGATGAAATTCCGGCCTAATGCTTACTGCATACACAGCTCTTCCTTTTCTATATCAATCTGTTTTTTCTTTTGCTTTTCATTCACTATATTAAGCAGAGCATGTTCTATCATCTATTTGGTTCCACAGAAACAGAATTATCTTGCATTCTTTCTAGTCTAATGCATGTCTGAAGTTTACCAGCAAGTAAGGTGAAAATGGAAAGAAATGATGCAGTGCTTTTACTATAAAAAAAAAAAAAGTACTTTTGACCATAAATAGCATGTGTGACAGGGTGTGTAAATACGGGCATGGTAAGCAGCTGATGTAACAGTAGGATTGGTTGGTGTTATTTTAAGCCTGTTGTTCCCTGGTTAAAGAAGGAAAAGGAAAGACTGAGGGGATGAGAATAGAGCTGAGAGGTGGTGGCCCATCCCATGACTGTCTGCTTTGCACTCAGCATTGATTGTTTAAGCTGCAACATACAGGACCAGAATAGCAAATGTACTGCAAAATCCATACACCTTAATCAGTTTCCCAGCCTAATACACACGCAATGATGAGATGCATACTTTAAACCATTTGTGCTAAACTTTATTTTTATAACATGATGCATATGTGTGCTAATGGAACAAAAAAAGACTGACACTTCCACTAAGGGAACAATTAGTGTACTGCCGATGTAGCGACTTTTAAGGCTTAAACATATTCTGTTTTCAACATCAATATCAAAGATTTCTACTATTACTGTTGGTGCCTAGTGAGGGCCATTATCTGTAAAAATGGATGTATGATTACGCACGTGCCTATGTCTGCTTAAGAGTCAAATGGTATAATGTTTCTGACAAATTTGGGTCAGCAGTGTAGGATTAAGGATTAAATCAGGAAATCTGTATAGGGTGGTTGATCTAATCCTTAGACTTCCTAAATCGAATCCTTTTCTGTGTCGTGTGCTCGCATTGCTAGACATTTTGAATATAAGTCTGCAAAGCCAATTCAAATAACAATCAATCTAACCTGACCTCTGACCTCTTTCCTAATGTTTTAGAGTAAGAGCATTTTTTATAGACTAACCGATATTGCTGTAGTATGCATTTGCTATTGCTCTTCAGACGTCGCGATCGAAATGTAGTTGAAATGGGCAGCGTGGTGAGCGTGAATCATGTGGAGGTTGTCTGTGGTGTATTTTTGTGTCGACAGCACATTTAGCTTTTTCCAGGTTATAGGAAAAAATGGAATGGTAAACATGTGGGATTAAATAACTCAAGCTAAAGAAGTTGTCATTGAGAAAGGTTTTTTTGTGAGTTGATTAATTCAGTGTGTTATGGCTTTTCTTTATTTTCTATTGTGCATATTATATTTACTTAACACTTTTAACATACCTTTAAAATAATTTCTGTATTAAACCAACAGTGGTCAGTGGAAGCTTGGTTGCGGCTACATGTGAGCATCTGAGAAAGTTCCTTTAACCATAATTGCTGAAAAAACAGCACTGTGATCCATAACTGTGTGAAAATGAAAGAAAGTTTGCCAAATGTTTAGGATACAGTCACATGTTGCTAAGACATCACTGATCTGTAATTTGAGACCAGGCTGAAATTGTCTGTCTGCACTTTTGCAAACTGTTTACTGTTTATTTTACTCCTGGATTTGATCTATTGCCTGGTCAGAAGGACAAGAATTTAGATTTGTGTTCATTCACAATATCATTGTGACATTTTCAAACAACCACTTACAACCTAAACACTAAAACATTTTAAAAGGACGTTTAAAATAATTCAATAAAAAAAAAATACGATTTGATCCACTCACTTCAAATTTCATGCCTGCTCATGTCTCAAAAAAGTTGGAGGCTGAAAAAGTCATTTTGGTGGCAAGTGGTAGCCTAGTAGTTAAGGTGTTGAACTAATACCAAAAAGACCGGGGTTCAAATCCCACCTCCACCAAGCAACCACTGTGGGCCCTTGAGCAAGGCCCTTAACCCACAATTTCTCAATTGTAAAGAAAGAGACCAAAGGTAAGTCGCTCGGGAGAAGAACGTCTACAAAATGCCAAACTGTAACTGTAATTTCAGCTGGGAGAACATTTATCAATTTATTAAGTGAATTGACACCGTGTCTTGTCTATGTGTGGCCCTGAGATGGACTGGTGACCTATCCAGGGTTTACCTCTGCCTCTCGCCCTATGTGTGTTGAGATAGGCTCCGGCAGACCCCAAATGAGGGAATAAGCAGGTCAGAAGATGAATGAACGAATGAATGACACCAGGTATTATTCATTCGCCAGTCCGGTCTGTAAACGTGACTAGCTATAAATGGGTCGTGTTAGAAAGGAACGAGTCTTCCAGAAGGAAGTGGCCAGAAGTGGCCAGAGGCTCTCCAAAGTGTGAGCTACTTAAAAGAAAAGATCCAAAGTCTTTGCAAATCTCAACTACAATCATGAAAAGATTCAGAGAAACTGGAGAATCAGTATAAGAGACAAGGCTAAAGATATTTGAAAAAGATGAATAAGAATCTTGACAAAATGCAACATGGCTGCCCATGTGAGAAGTAATAATAAGTATTTTTGGCTAATTTGACTAATAATTGTGTTTTATTACATTTAATGCTTCATGGTCTTCAATGAAATCTCAATTTTTGCTATCATGACACTTGTTTTAACACATATGTTTATGCGTAATAATATTCCCTGATGATTTAATGGCCTGGTCGATATTGTGAAAGGGAATTCGCTTTTTCTTTTTCTATTCTTAGAGGGAATATTTTTATTTCAAGAGCCAAGGGTTAGAGGTAGGTTTTGGGCTGTAAATTAGGATTGTGATTGGGCATTAATGTCTGTAAATACATACTTTAAAAATAAGTATACTCTCTTTCTGTTTCTGGTGAAACATTTGTGTATGTCTGGTTTATAGGTCTGGCAGGTGGAAATCACATGACAGACTATAAACATCCTCAGCTCTGTTATAGGTTAATAGTTAAGCAAGTGACCAGTATGTAAGGTTGGATTATTTATATTATTATAATATGTTACACATTATTTAAAGTAAAGTTAAACTAAAGGCATTTTAAAATGTGTCTGGGTGTCAACTCCAGAGGTGTTTAATGCGGATAACTCAAGTCACCTTTATTTATGCTTTATACTTATCACTTTCAACAATACAGATTGTGTCAGAAGTGGTAGTTCTCTACTGGCCGGATGGATTGACAGGTTATTCCATGCTGTGGTAAATTTAAGGTTTGGGTCAAAGCTCTGTTTAAGACAAAGTCCTTCTGCCAAAATCCTTCTTAGAGGATTTGTAGGACAGAAATAGTGCTTATACCTCGTAGAAACATTCCTTCATTTATCTTTGTGCCAGTTTATTCCCTAATTCGGGTTCACTGGGGTTTTATGGAGCCTATCCCAGTGCACACAGTGCGAGAAGCAGGCGTACATCCTGGACATGTCGCCATTCCGTTGCAGGGCCACACATAGACAAACAACCACACACACACGGGTCTATGAGTACCTTGAATCACCATCAACCCAATGTACATGTTTTTGAGCTGTGTGAGAAAACCGGGGTACCCAGAGGAAACCCACGCAACTGCAGGAAAAACCCTATGCCATGAATTGAACCCCCTTCTTGTTGTGAGGCGACTGTGCTAACCACTACACCACCGTTCGGCCTGCTTTTTTTTTTTTTTTTTTTTTGGTGATTGTCTCAAAGCAGCTTTAAACATCAAATATAGTTATCAAATGTGATCATATACTGTATACATACGAGTAATGAACTACAGTACAGGAAGAACTGAACATGAATAAGGTCACTTTTGAGATGACGACTTTTCATGTGCTTATGAATCATTATTTAGAGACTCAAGTGTAAGTTTGTCCTTTGCTATGTCTGCTTACCTAATTTATTGTGTCCTACGTTTGTTGCCTTAAAAGATAAGTTATCTTAAGATTAAGAGTGTTTTCCAACCCAACATTAAATATGACCCTAAGCTACATGGAAATGAAAACGTATAACTGTTCAGAACTGAAAGTTTGAGATGTCCAAACAGAAACCATGTTACTTATCACCTTTTTAGGTACGTGCACAGAGATGTACTTCCTCATTTATATGCAAATGATAAGATTGCATGACCATAAGTGGTAATATCACATTTATAACTGCTTAATGTATTCAGTGTATCAATAATCAATTGTCAACATTTGTCCTTAAAACCTTTTATAATATATATAAAACTGTCAGGTATGCAGAAAAGGGGTTTTTTTTGCTTTCAGGTGACATTCAGCTGTTTGGTGTAGATAAGCACAGTTGGGCTCCGACCTTCAGTCTTTGACGCCAGGCACATGCCACTAGTCAAGAGTATGTGCAATTCTATTGAGATCTATGGCATGGTGCGGAATTAATTCAGTTTGGCGTTAGACTTTATTGTGTAAAATCTGACCTAGTTCTATTATAGCGTTTGCCTTTTATGACATAGTTTACGAAACGACGTAATAAAGTTCAAGAAATGAATTTTGCCTCAGATTAGGAGTATAAGGCTGCTGCTGTGAAAATTATTACAACTTTATTTAATTTCTATAAAATGTATTTTGGCGGCGTAGTCGTTGATTGAATTCTGGGCCGGGAATCTTTATGTGCGGAGCTTGCATGTTTTCCCCGCGCTTGCGTGGGTTGCCTCCGGGTACACCGGTTTCCTTCCTCAGTCCAAAATCATGCAGATTAGGTGGATTGGTGATTCTAAATTGTCCATAGGAGTGAATGTGTATGTGAATGGTTGTTTGTCTATGTGTTGCCCTGCGATGGACTGGCGACCCGTCCAGGGTGTAGCCTTGCCTCTCGCCCTATGTGAGCTGGGATGGACACCAGCAGACCCCTATGACCCTGAATTGGGGAATAAGCGGTTAAAAAGATGAATGAATGTATTTCGGTCCAGCATGGTGGTGTAGTGATTAGCACGGTCACCTCACAAGAAGAAGGTTCGATTCTTGCGCGAAGGATCTTTCTGTATAGAGTTTGTGCGCTGGGATAAATACCCAGCAGATCATGTGACTCGAATTAGAGAATAAGCGGGTAAATAAATGACCATAAACTCTAAAGCGAAATGAACTAATTTCTTCCAAAATCTGTTCTACACCATGTGAGCTTCTCGGTTTTGTTAACAATGCAGTGGCTCAGTGTGCTCTGTCCTGGTTCCTTACATTAATAGATTTTTGTGTGTCCAGTATACCAGTGCTGGTTTATTTTAATCTGATTTTCTGTTTACTAACCTGAGGTGACATGTCACACATTCCACTCAGTATTTACAGTGGAACACTCTGGCCTGCTCAGCAGATATAAACCTTGTATGCACACAAGCATGCAATCAAGCTTTTTATTTAGACACTATAAGCTCTGCTTTTAGTTAGAAATAAATAAATAAAAATACTTTTAAATCAACATGAATGTAAACAAATAGTAATCAAACTTAAATAACATTATTAGATATTATTATTTAACTCTTGAATTATTTTATTTTATGATATACTCAAAATGTATCTTGTCACAAAATAGATCTTGTTTCTTTTGACAGATTCCACTCAGTGTGTATTAGACTTAATGTGCGGAGATGACTTTTGCAGCTGTTTGGTCTGAATGATGTAATAATATGGCTAAAATTGAAGTTCAGCTTGTCATAACCGACATTCCATCCCTGTGAAAGCATTGTTACACCCGAAATACAAAGCTTAAGTATTTGGGGAATTTCAGACATAAGCAAATGAACCTAAACACACTGTAGAATTGTTGCATATTGTATCAGACAATCATAATATGCAAGAAAGATCTTTTGTTCTGTACTATTTGTTCTGTTTCTGATTCTATTAATATAGTATCTGCAGTTCAAGCAGGAGCACAAGTAGCCATATGAAGGATTGGCTAAAGTAGTGACGTGAGCTTCAGCCCGACATAACCTATGTATCTCCACTTGCTACAAGTGATTAATATTAAGATTCTTTCTGGGTCAGCCTTGCCAAAGCTGACGGGGTTTCATTTTTATTTAATCCAGCTGATCTCTTCTATACAGCTGAGCAGTTGGGGTTTAAGGACTTTGTTCAGTGGCCTAGCAATCACACCTTTTTAATGCTGGGAATTGAACCCAAATCTTTCAGTTAGCAGTACAACACCTTAAACACTTCATTACCACTACACTGTATAAGTATATATTATATTATTTATAAGAAACATTCCTTCTGCAAATACAGCGTAGGCCGACTCTTACACATAGATAGTTGTAGCTAGATAGATATCAGTTCGTCCATCTTCTAACCCGCTTTATCTAACCTATGGTCATGGGGCTCTGCTGGAACATATCCCTACACACATAAGGCGAAAGACAGGGAATGGACAGGTCGCCAGTTCATCACAGGGCCATTTACTCCAATGGGCAATATAGAATCACCTATCAACCTAATGTACATGTTTTTGGACAGCGTGAGGAAACCAATTTACCTGAAGAAAACTCTCACAAGCGCAGGGAGAATATTCAAACTCCACACAGAAAGACCCCTTGCCAGGGAGTCGAACCAAGTGCCATCTTGCTGTGAGACGACCGTTGTAACCGCTACGCCTCACCATGTTTAATATAATATTTTTCATGACTAATTTGTGAAAATAAAGGTGACAATTGACATGACCAATCTGGCTTATATCTAAGGGCCACCAGCTGCATGCAAGCAAGCAGTGAAACAGCTGGTAAGATCTCACTGCTTCTAGGATCCTAAATAAGTCAACAAACACAAACACAACACAAAGAATAAAGGCATCCATCTCTTTCAGGAATAAACCTACATACAGCGATTCACAGAAATAGATCACTTTAATTGTTAATAAAGGGCTTTATTACTGATTTTATATGAGGGATTTCTTATACCCTTGCTTTATTTCAAAGAATATTTTTGTCATTTGGCGCCATCTACTGACCATAAAAAAATAACACTGACATTTAATCCCTTAAATGTTATTAGAGCTCTTAAGTACGTTATAGTTTTGAAGATACTGTAATGTAGACTGCATTTAGTTTTTGATTTGGCCTTGATGGTGTCCTATGGAATTGCACTTAAATAATTAATTTTGGGTTCCTTAGTGGCAGTGAAGGATTATGCAATGCTTTGGAATATGATGCCATTATAAATAAACCCTTTAGTGCATTAAACATTGTGGTATCCATTTTCAGGAAGATTTTCTTTCATATGAACTATTTTATTTAGGGAGATATACTTTTGTGTTTTGTTCCCCAATAGTATGGATTAAAAATAGTTTTTTGGTTTAGGGAGACAAGAAGCAGGTAATCTGAATAGAGCAGGAAATTGATCTCTAAGTCTCCTGTTTCTTGCTGAGTAAGACTCTCTTGTGAAATATTTAACAAACCATTTATTTATTTACTTTACACACACATTGGGGCCCTGAAGATATGTTTCCATTAGTATTAACACAACTAGCAGTAATATAATTACTTCTTCTTCTTCTCCTTTCGGCTGCTCCCGTTAGGGGTCGCCACAGCGGATCATTCTTCTCCACCCTACCCTGT
>JAOTRA010051662.1:0-19143 GCA_026260255.1 Pseudolaguvia tuberculata | reverse complement strand
TTCAACTTGCTTCCAATAAAGATAAGTGTTTTGCTCCTTCTCATTTCTGCCTGAGATCTCAATTTATTTAGTAAGAGATTTTCTCTAAAAAGTTTGAGTATTGATTATTGATTGTAATTTGAGAATCTCCCCATAAATGTCGCCTCAGGGACGGCCCCCTGAGTTTCCGACACCAGACCACCGCTGAAAACAACTGAGTAATTAGTAAAAGTGTGGAGGACAGCATCCAAACATAACAGATCACCATAGTACTCAATATCTATGAGGTCCCTTCCCCCGATCTGCTTCTTTGTCTAAAGAGAACTAACACTGAAATGCCTGATTAAATAAATGTGTCTTTAATCTAGACTTAAATATTGAGATCATTCATAATTATCTGATATAAGCCGGTGGACTGTTCCATAATTTTGGGTCATTATATGAAAATACTCTGCCCCTTGCTGTAACTTTATTTGGGGCACTGACAGACAGCTTGCATCCTTTGAACAAAGTAAGCTTGGCGGAACATTTTGCGCTTTATAGGTCTAAAATAATATTTTAAAATCTATACAGAATCTCATCGGGAGCCAATGCAATGTGAATAAAATAGGGGTGATGTGCTCTTGTCTCCTAATCCTACTAAGGACTGCTGCATTTTAAACTAACTAAAGTTTATATATAAGCATTGCTGAACACCCAGAAAGCAGAGCATTACAATAGTCTTTAACTGTTGTACTTGATGCTACAAACAGACCGTATAATGTTAAAGTGAGATAAGATTACTTATCTCTGTCTACCTGTGAAACTAGTAACAGAACCTCTGTTTTTTCTAGATTTAACAGCATAAAGTTGCTTTACATCTAGTTTCTAATGTCCTTTACACATAATTCAAGTTTATTTAACTGAAGTTCTGCTAAAATAACTGTCATCGGCATAACATTGGAAACTAACTTTGTGTTTACAGATTGCCGATTGGGAGCATAGACAATGAAAATATTAGGGGACCTAGCACCGAGCCCAGAGGAACACCATAATTAAGATGTGAACACGTCGAGTAGTCGCCATTTAAATTTACAAATTGATAGTGGTCTGTTAAAAAAAGACCTGAGCCATGCAAGGGCAATCACTTTTATGCCTACTACCTTCTCTGATCTATTTAGAAGAATGTTATGATCTATGATGTCAAAGGCTGCACTAAGAATCAGGAGAACGAGCAGAGAGATGCAGCCCCAGTCAGGGGCAATTGTTAGGGGCAATCATTTACTACCTTAACAAGTGCCATCTCAGTGCTGTGATAAGGCCTAAATCCTGATTGATAAAAATCATAAATGTTATTTTGGTGTACATACAAACAACTGCTGTGCTACAACTTTTTGGGAAATAAAGAGGGGGTTTCAATATCGGCTGGTAAATTGACAACTTACTAGGGTTGAGGTTTGGCTTCTTGATTCTTGAGATGTCACCTGAAAGAGATTGTAGAGAGACTGTAAGGTGGTGGCAGGGGATAGTGTAGATAAACACCATTGGATGGTGATCTGTAAGGTGGCTTTGGAGGTTAGGAAAAAGTGGCAGGACAGAAAAGAGAATATGATGGTGGAAGCTGATGGAGGACTGTAGTGTGAGATTCAGGGAGGAGGTCAAAAAGGGAGTTGGTGGTGCTGAAGAGAAGTTGAATGATTGTGCAACGTGATAAAGAAGACAGCTAGGAAAGTATTTGGTATGATATCTGGAAAGGGTAAGGAAGACAAAGAGACATGGTGGTGGAATGAAGAAGTACAGGAAAGCATAAGGAGAAAGAGGTTTGCGAAACAGAAATGGGATAGGCAGAGAGATGAGAAAAGTAGGCAGGAGTATAAGCAGATGAGGCAGCAGGTGAAGAGAGAGGTGGCAAAAGTTAAGGTAAGACATATGAGGAGCTGTATAAGAAGTTGGCGACTAAGGAGAGAGAAAAGAATTTGTCTAGTTAGGAGAGTGTGTTGAGAAGGTGCAGAGACTATTTTGAGCAGCTATTGAATGAGGAAATTTAGAGAGAGGGTTGAATGATGTGGAGATGGCGGAGCAGGAATTATATAGGATTAGTAAGGTAGAAGTGAGGGTAGATATTAAGAGGATAAAGAGTGGAAAGGTGGCTGGACCAGATAACATTCCAGTAGAAGAGTGGATATTTTTAGGAGAGATGACAGTGGAGAGTCTGACTAAATTGTTATTTGGAAGGTGAGAGGATGTATTAGGAGTGTTCTGGTACATATTTTTAAGAATAAGAGAGATGTAAAGAGATGTAAGAGAGGTTATAGGAAAAAGTAGTGGAAGCTAGGGTGAGGGAAGAGGTTACCATCTGTGAGCAACAGAATGGTTTCATTCCAATACTACAGATGCAATCTTTGCTTTGAGGATGTTGATGGAGAAGTATAGAGAAGGCCACGAGGAGTTACACTTTGTGTTTGTGGATCTGGAGAAAGCTTACAACAGGGTTCTAACAGAGGAGTTGTGGTATCGTATGAGGAAGTCAAGTGTATGTGAGGGTGTGGGTGGTGCAGAACATGTATGAGGACAGTATAACAGCAATAAAGTGTGCAATAGGAACGTCGAACTGGTTAAAGGTGAAGGTGGGATTGCATCAAGGATCAGATCTGAGCTCTTTCTTGTTTGCAGTGGTGATGGACAGGTTTACAGGTGAGGTCAGACAGGAGCCTCCATGAACAATGATGTTTGCTTATGATATTGTCATTTGTGGTGAGAGATGGGAGCAGGTTGAGAAGAATCTGGAGAGGTTGAGGTACACGCTGGAGAGAAGGGGAATGGAATTCAGTAGCAGTAAGTGGAGTACATGTGTATGAATGATAAGGAAGGTAATGGAGTGGTGAGGTTGCAGGAAGAAGAGGTAGTGAGGTTGGAGGAATCTAAGTACCTGGGGTCAACAGTGCAAAGTAATAGAGAGTGTGTTAGAGAAGTGAATAAAAGAGAGGCAGGGTGGTGATGGTGGATAATAGCGGCAGGAGTAATTTGTGATTGACGAGTCTCTGCAAGAGTGAAAGGGAAAGTCTATAGGACTGTAGTAAGACCAGAAATGTTTTAAGGTTTAGAGACAGTGGCATTGTCAAATAGACAGGAGGCGGAGCTGGAGATGCCAGAGTTGAAGATGTTGAGATTTTCATTTGGAGTGACGAGGATGGACAGGATTAATGAGTTTATTAAAGGGATGGCACATGTAGGATTTTTTGGTGACAAGGTGAGGAAGGCTAGGTTGAGATGGCTTTGACAAGTGCCATGAGACATGAAGTATGTTGGTAGAAGATTGCTGAGGATAGAGGTGCTGGGCAGGAGGAAAAGAGGAAGAACAAGGAGGAGGTTTGTGGATGTGGTGAGTGAAGACATACAAGTAGTTGGGGTGAAAGAGGCAGCCATAGAGGACAGGGTAGTGTGGATAAAAGCGTTCCGCTGTGGTGACCCCTAATGGGAGCAGCCCCAAGAAAAAGAAGCTAAAAATCGTATCTCCATATATTGCTTTATATCTTAATCTAGTGTTTAAGCGTTGAAAAGTCAGCACAAAAACATGTGTCTCTGTTAAGGAGGAATTTTTCAATGCTTTGTTTTCAAAAATATGCAGGTAAGCGGTTGACAATGCCTAAGTACCCCTAGGTGTAAATAAATGTTTGTGCACTACCCTGTGATGGATTAGCTTTCCATTTCACCTCCCAGAAATTCCTTGTAGGATCTCTTTGTCTATATAAACTATTTCTAGAGATTTTTCAATGACAAGAAATATATATTTTTTTATTTTTAGTATTAGTATTTCCAACCTACAACCTGTAAGGAATACAAGACCACCATCTGCTGGCTAGAAAAGAGAGAACCTGGACCTGAATTCTGAACATATTAGTCAATTCCAGATGTTGACTTTATAGCTTAAGATTACCTTTAGCATTCTTTGACGGTGCTAAATTCATTTAGCCAATCAGCCAGTGACTATCCCAATGGACAGTAATAAATGTGGTTGTTTGTTGAAGCTTTTTTACAGATAAAATACTGGACTGAGCTGCAGTTTTGTGTGACTTTCATTCATGTATTAGTTCACTGAACAGATTTGGGAAATGTTTGTGTACCCAGCAGGCACTCGCAGCCAGCTGTTACGCCAATATCCGGGCAGAACCTTGGCAGCGGATAATCAAATTAAAATCTGCACACTCACTAAGCGAAGCAAATAGAACAAGATGGCGCTCAAATTAGTGTTTTGTGAACTGGGAACTGCTGTGATGGCAGTGGAAAGTTTTCCTAAATTTTTACCATGGCAGTTGTCAGGGGAATGCCTAAAAACCTTAGGCCAGGCTTTATACGATACAAATCCATGCAACAAGGCTACAGCAAGATTTCTCAGGAGGAGTGTTGATACCATCAACAGAAATCACAGGGAAGTCAAGAGCTTACTATTATAAGTATGCCAAATGAAAGATTAATTTCTTTCACTTCACGCTTTACAGTACGAGCCATGGTAATTGTTTACAGTTTGTTTTTGTTTACATGTTTTATATTGTTTTTTTCTCATTTTATTTTTTAAGAGATTAGTTTATCTTCTTTTCCTGTAACTTGTTTTATTGTTTGTTATTTCTTATGGTTATGTGAGATTGTGTACATGTGTTCTCCATTTGTGTTATGCTTCTGTATTTTGCACACCTCAGCACATTCTCATTTAGCACACACATAGTCAGAACCAAATGTCCGGTCCTTAAGAGGTTATCTGTAAAACATGCTCAGGGGTGTTAAGTTACCGTTTGTTATCTGTAGATACAGGCACGGGGGGGGGGGGTCCTCTCCGTTATTCTCAGAAGGGGTTAACCAAATGCTATTGTTCTGAGTTCCTATATATAATCCACTCCTTTGTATGTCACTTTGAAGATTTCTGCATGAATAAACTGTCATGACAAAGTTCTGGTGTTTGTTCTATGCGTGATTTTCCCAAGCGCTCGTATTTCCTGGATTGTGATTCAAGACTCCCGAGACATGCCGGCAGAACGAGAGGTGAGGAACAGAGCAGTGCAGCCATAAATTTTTACAATTATTACATTGTGTAACGAGTCCAGAGAGGAGAGCAGGATCCATATTGCAGTGAAGGTGCAGTAGGGGCCGAGATGGACTCGAGAGAGTCTGAGGGGACTAAAGGAGGCCCTGGAGAGACCTTTAATGGGACCGAAGGGGCCTGAGGGACCTCTAAACAAACCAATGGGGCCTGAGGGACCTCTAAATGAACCAAAGGGGCCTGAGGTATCTCCAAACGAACCAAAGGGGCCTGAGGGACCTCTAAATGGACCAAAGGGGCCTGAGGGAACTCAGAATGGACCAGAGGGGACAAAGCTAACTCTGAGGGGCCCAAAAGGGACAAAGCGAACTCCAAGGGGCCCGAAAGGGACAAAGCTAACTCTGAGGGGCCCAAAGGGGACACTGAGGGGACCGGAAGAGGCACTGAAGGGACCAAAATAGGCACTGAAGGGACCAAAATAGGCACTGAAGGGACCGAAATAGGCCCTGAACGTACAGAGAGGGACCCCAAAGGAAGGAACAGAGAGGGACCCCGAAGGGACAGAGAGGGACCCCAAAGGGACAGAGAAATCATAGCACAGGACAGCACATGGGAATCTAAAGGCAGCACAGGGGAATCAAAAGGCAGCACATAACAGTTCCTGTGCAGACGCTGTCGCGGGCTCAGGTGCAGACGCTGTCGCGGGCTCAGATACAGACGCTGTCGCGGGTTTAGATGCAGACGCTGTCGCAAGCTCAGATGCAGACGCTATAGCAAGCTCAGATGCAGACGCTGACGAGAGCTCAGATGCAGACGCTGACAAGAGCTCAGATGCAGACGCTGACAAGAGCTCAGATGCAGACGCTGACGAGGGCTCAGATGCAGACGCTGACGAGAGATCAGATGCAGACTCAGAGGGCTCAGATGCAGACACAGACGGCTCAGATGCAGACACAGAGGGCTCAGAAAGTCCGGAAAAGCTTTCAGCAATCTAGTGCATAAAGTGGGTAATATCCACGGGTTGTAGCCAGTAAAAATTCCAGACCGCCGCTATAGCCAGTAGAGCCTCTTTGCTCAATAAGAGCAAAGAAAGTCACATTTAGCTTTTTCGGTTGAGAAAAATCGAGCATGTGAAAAATAACGGCGGCACTGGGCAATAAATGGCAAACAACAATCCGGACTGCCATTAAACTTATTAGGGGTTTTCTGGTGCTTATCCGTAGGTGCTAGCACTCGTGCTAGAAGATCACCCTGTCCGATCAGAGATTGAACCGCTAGAGTGTGCAGCCGGACAGCAGTGACTAGCCGGTTAGCATCATTAGCATCGAATGCTAACGCTAGCGCAACTAAATGCGCAGACAAAAAGTGTTTACTAAATGGCTTCAAAAAAGAGTCCATAAAGTTATTCCTTCCTGCTGGAGTCATAAGGTGTGGGTTATTCTGTAACGACATGAGTCCAGAGAGGAGAGCAGGATCCATATTGCAGTGAAGGTGAACGTTTATTTACACAGGTGAGAATGCAGATAACTATATACACAGTGAAACGGAAGTGAACACGCAAACAAAACAAAACGCCGAGCACACACTGTGGCACAAAACACAAAAACAAGAACAGAGATATATTTTCACTGAATAAGTCCAAAGTCCAAGAAATTCAAAAACATACGCAACTCGAAACATGCCGTGCCTATACAATAACCCACACCTGCGCTTGCTGTCGCATGACCTTAAATAATACGTCATCGCCCTGACAAGAGCTAGCGCAGCGTGGGGGCGGAGCTTCATTAGTCCATGCAACCTGTGGGCGGAGACTCGCCCACTGCTGTCACATGAGGGGCGGGGCCCCGTACATAGCCTTACACATTGTTTTTACAGAACCATGATCCCCAAGTAGTCAAGCGCACACAATGGCAAAGTATGCCAAAAAGAATCTCCATTTACTTCCTCCATTTACTTAGACATGGTAATTGTTTACACTTCACTCATATGTCTAGTTGGAGTCTTTTATGAGGCATCAATCATATCATCTCAATGCATATCATCTAAACACCCAATAATCTGATTAGTAACCGGTCTACGCATGTTCAGGTCACTGAGGACAAAACTTTAACCCAAATACAACCAGAATATACAAATGTTGTTAAGCTTTTTAATAGGTTCAAAAAGGTTTTCCATAGGTCAATAGTTAACAATAGGATTATTTCTCCTGATCGACACACGAGAGTGCCCTTGCCCAAATTCTGATGAATTGCCTCCTTTTCCGGGTCAAAGGGCGTGGGCGTCATATTTAAGGAACTCTAAGACTGCACATGTTTGCAAAGTATTGTTTGCCCTGGTACACTTTACTGTGCGATTCTATATCTGATTATCTGTATTCTCTGTTTTTTTTGTATTATCTGCAGAGTGCGATTTGCCGGGGAGCTTTATCCCCCTCTAGTCTAAATATCCCTACCCTAAATTGTTTTTATCCCTTGTGGGGACATAATTGATCCCCCTGCCCACATAGTCATAATGCTCTTTCAAAAATAAATCATATAAAATGACCAACAAACAAATATTTAAATTTTTTAAAAATATATCGAAGTGAAATGCTCTTAGTGCCTAACAATAATAAAACTAGAAACTGACAAAATAGGTAGAGGATTGTAGTTAAACCAGCAATGTTGTACGGTTTAGAGACAGTGGCGTTGTCAAAAAGACAGGAGGCAGAGCTGGAGGTGGCAGAGTTGAAGATGCTGATATTTTCATTGGGGGTGACGAGGATGGATTGGATTAGAAAAGAGTTTATTAGAGGGATAGCACATGTAGGAGGTTTTGGAGACAAGGTGAGGGAGGCTAGGTTGAGATGGTTTGGACATGTGCAGAGGAGGCGCATGCAGTATATTGGTTGAAGAATGCTGAGGATAGAGTTGCCGGGCAGGAGGAAAAGAGGAAGACCAAAGTGGAGGTTTATGGATGTGGTGAAGAAAGATATGCAGGTAGTTGGGGTGAAAGAGGCAGGTATAGAGGACAGGGTAGTGTGGAGAGGAGTGATCCGCTGTGGCGACCCCTAACGGGAGCAGCCGAAAGGAGAAGAAGGAGTGTTCAAAATAGATAGAGCCTTTTTAATTATTTATTTATTTATTTGTTTATTTATCTATAATGTTCAAAGAAATGTGTGCTGTACAGCTCTATTTTGAGTAGCCTTAAAGCCCCTTCGACTGCTCCCGCACAAAAAATATATATATGATATAAAAGGTCCACTGTGCTTTGTGATCTGTTTATGAATAAAAATATTTAAAAAAATGTTTTAAAACATCCTCCCCTCTGATTTTTACACAAATCCCACTGTGATTGTCTGATTATCTGGATTCTGACCTTTTTTGACCGTGTTACAATTTTTGATCTTTACCTAACTTTTTGGTTACCTCTGCTTTATTGTGTCAATAAACCTGGGTTACTGCAACATGGACTCTAACTAATAGTTTGTTACAATATGGTTAAAATTACAATAAAGCATTTTAAAATTGAACACCAGCATAGATGTGTAGATTACTCAAATCTAAATTTAGTTTTTAATTAAATTAAACTGCTTTGTGATTCTTTTCCAAACCACACAATTTCATATTTTTGTGTATGTACTGTATATGGGTTGTCATAAATCCTGTTTGTAAACAAAAAAAAATGCAGGAAAATGCACTAGTTTTTACCTGTGTATTTTTTGTGCAGTTTGACCAAAAATAATAAATTTTAAGAAACACAAAGGAAATAGAAGACATCCAGGAGAGAAAAACACAAGAGAAGGTGCTGTAATCGATTCAATACATTAGCAGTGAATAGGGGAAGACACCAGAACACTGTCAAAGTGCTGTCACAACAAAGAGAGATAAAGAGCAGCTTTTAAAACACACAAAGATAAAGGATGGCAGAGTCAAAGGGTATACAGCAAGGCAGTGACGTGCAGTCAAGGGAGTCGAGTGAGTCATCATAGAAATATAAAATTAAAAATAAATTAAATTAAAATTAATTAGTTTAGCTGGTGTATATAATGCACAGCCTTTATTTTTTATTATCAACAACTGTATGTGTGGCGGTGTGGTGGCGTAGTGTATAGCATGGTCGCCTCACAACAAGAAGGTCCCGGGTTCGAATCTCGTGCTGAGATCATTCTGTGCGGAGTTTGCATGTTTTCCCCGTGCTTGTGTGGATTTCCTCCGGGTACTCTGGTTTCCTCCCACAGTGCACAAACATGCAGATTAGGTTGATTGGTGATTATAAATCGCCTATGTGAGTGAATGTTTGTGTGAATGGTTGTTTGTCCATGTGTTTCCCTGAGATGGACTGTCAACCCGTCCGGGGTGTACCCTCGACTCTGGCCCTATGTGTGCTGGGAAAGGCGCAGCAGACCCCCGTGACCCGGAATTCAGGAATAAGCAGGTAAGAAGAAGAATGAATGAACTGTACGTGTGTAACGTAGTCTTGTGCTGAACGGTCATAAAAAAAGCTGCAAAGTGAGGCACTCAGTTCTCCTGCTTCATGGCAGTGGGCAATAGTGATCCCCGCAATTCACAGAGAGACTTTTAAAAATGAAGATGATTTTATTCAAAAGGAGCAGCATGCTTCATTTATAAGTAAGATGATAAAACATTGAAAATATTGAATAAGCTACTCTGTAGGCTTCATATATTTGTAAATCTGAGTGTGATGATTTCAATGCCTCATTAGACAGAAACCTTACCTCACTTCACTGCAGCAAGGGACGTGCAGGCAAAATATAAATTGCTCCTTTCTTCAACCTTTCATGCCAAGCTACACTCCATCTAACTCACTCCAGAATCTTTTCTTGTCCTCCATCTCACAAAACTAACATAACCCAGCCTTTAGGGTTGCACAAGCCAGTACATTCTTAGTGCTGGTCCCAACATGGATAAATCGGGAGGGTTGCGTTAGGAAGGGCATCCAGCGTAAAACTGCGCCAAATCAAATATGCGGATCAAAAATAAGAAACTTATACTGGATCGGTCGTGACCTGGGTTAACAACAACCGCCACATGTACTGTTAGCCGCCAGGGTCCTGGTGGAAATTGGGCTACTGTTGGCCAAAGGAGGAGAAGGAGAGGAGGAAGACTTCTACAGAGACAGAGGATTTAAACTGTTTTATCATGGTGTAGATGGAAAGAGAAATGGTGTAGGTGTAATCCTGAAAAAGGAGTACATTGAGAGTGTGGTGGAGGTGAAGATGAAAGTGAGGCTGGAAGTTGATGATAAATATCAGTGCTTATGCTCCACAAGTAGGTTGTGAGATGGAGGAAAAGAAAAGATTCTGGAGTGAGTTAGATGGAGTGTAGCTAGGCATGAAAGGTTGAAGAAAGGAGCAGACTTCAATGGTCAGTGAAGAGAACAGAGGTGATGAGGATGTGATGGGTAGGTATGGCTTGAAAGAAAGGAATGTGGAAGGGCAGATGGCGGTAGATTTGCTAAAAGGATGGAGATGGCGGAAGTTAACATGTATTTTAAGAAGAAGGAAGAGCATAGGGTGACATATAAGAGTGGAAGAAGTTGCACACAGATGGACTATATTTTGTGCAGGGGAGGTAACCTGAAAGAGATTGGGGACTGTAAGGTGTTTGCAGGGGATAGTGTAGCTAAACAGCATTGAATGGTTGTAGGATGGCTTTGGAGGTTTGGAAAAAGAGGAGGTGAAAGAGGACAGAAAAGAAAATAAGATGGTGGAAGCTGAAGGAGGAAGACTGTAGGATGAGATTCAGGGATGAGGTCAAACAGAGTCTCAGTGGTAGTGAGCAGTTGTTGAATGAAATGGCAACGATTGCAGAAGTGATAAGGGAGATAGTTAGGAATGTACTTGGTGTGACATCTGGAGAGGTTGGCGAAACAGAATTTGGATCGTCAGAGAGATGAGAAAAGTAGGCAGGAGTATAAGGAGATGAGGCAGCAGTTAAAAGATGGAGGTGGCAAAAGATAAGGAAAAGGCATATGAGGAGCTGTATGAGACGTTGGACACTAAGGAGGGAGAAAAGGATTTATATCGGTTTGGCCAGGCAGAGAGACAGAGATGGGAAGGATGTACTGCAAGTTAGAGTAATGAAGGATACAGATGGAAATGTTTTGGCTAGTGAGGAGAGTGAGTTGAGAAGGTGGAGAGAATATTTTGACCAGCTGATGAATGTTGAGAATGAGAGAGAAAGAAGATTGGATGATGTGGAGATAGTGAAGCAGGATGTGAGTAGGATTAGTGAGGCAGAAGTGAGAGCAGCTAAAAAGACGATGAAGAGTGGAAAGGCGGTTGAACCAGATGACATTTTAGTAGAAGTGTAGAGATGTTTAGGAGAGATGGCAGTGTAGTTTCTGACTAAATTGTTTAACAGGATTTTGGAAGATGAGAGGATGCCTGAGGATGGAGAAGGAGTGTTCTGGTACCGATTTTTAAGAATAAGGGAGATGTGCAGATGTGCATTAACTATAGGGGAATCAAGTTGATGAGTCACACCATGAAGTTATGGGAAAGAGTTATGGGAAATAGTGGAAGATAGGCTGAGGGAATAGTACCTGGGGCAAAGAGTGCAAAGTAATGGAGAGTGCGTTAGAGAAGTGAAGAAAAGAGTTCAGCCAGGGTGGAAACGGGTGGAGAAGAGTGGCAGGAGTGATTTGTTATAGAGAAGTTTCGGCAAGACTAAAAGAGAATGTTTATAGGACTGTAGTGAGACCAGCGATGTTGTACGGTTTAGAGATAGTAGCATTGTCAAAAAGACAGGAGGCGGAGGTGTAGGTGGTAGTGTTGACGATGCTGAGATTTTTATTGGGGATGACGAGAATGGACAGGATTAGAAATGAGTTTATTAGATGGACATGTAGAATGTTTTGGAGACAAGGTGAGAGAGGCTAGGTTGAGATGGTTTGGACATGTGCAGAAGAGGAACATGCAGTATATTGGTAGAAGAATGCTGAGGATAGAGGTGCCGGGCAGGTGGAAAAGAGGAAGGCCAAAGAGGAGGTTTATGGATGTGGTGAAGGAAGATATGCAGGTAGTTGGGGTGTAGCAGACAGGGTATTGGGGAGAAGAGCGATCCACTGTGGCGATCCCTAACGGGAGATAGATGTATCTATATCTATGAATCTATAAATAATTTTACTGAGAAATACTACAAAAAACACTCATTATATAACCGCTAGATATCACAAACACATGTGTCACACAAAAATTTAAATAGTCAGGATTGGTTAGATTCTATGAGAAGCAAAAATTATTCTGATTGATTACTTTACACAATAAAACAATGATTGTCAACATTTTCCCAAATAAATGTTTAATTCTTGAAGTGAGAAAAAGTGAAAAAACAAGTGTTTTGTTTTATTGATATAAGCTCAGTAATGTCCAGAGATAAATCTCCAGAGATGATCTCTTGGAGAGCAAACATGCATAGCAACTTTCAATAGCAATACATTCAAATTCAGATGAACATATTTGCATGTGTCAATTTTCACCATCTTTGTTTATTTTTCAGGAAAGGAATGCTGACCCACACACCGGAGAAAATTTAAAAAAAGAAATCAATCTCCTCCGTTACACTGCAATTTACAAATGTTAAGACATTTCAGCTAGACAGAAGGTCCTGTTATGGTCACTGACTAACAATTGTGAGGATGGTTGCTAGAGTTTATACCTAGATATTTTTCATCTCCTGTACAGTTGCATAGCTTATATATAATTTGCAAATGCAAATAAAATGTCCATAACCACCAATGCTTATTTAAAAAAAAATTATGAGTTTAAAAAAAGAGTCAAACGTCAACATCGTGAATGGTTTACAACAGCATGACATAGTAGTTTAAGATTCTGGGTGCTGAATTAACCTGTCTGCAGTCCAGACCTTTTACCAACATAGAAAATTTATGAAAATACCTCATAGATAATTTTGTACATTAATTTATTCAACTTCTAACCCACTTTTCCCCTAATTCTAAAACATCGGGTCTGCTGGAGCCTACTCCTGTCATAGACAGGAGTACACACTAGTACATCTTCATTAAAATATTTGTTATTAATAGTTTGTTCTATTTTGAATGAAATATTGTTTCATCTGGGTGGCGGTGTATTGGCTAGCACGGTCGCCTCAATAAGGTCCTGGGTTCGAATCCCTTGTTGAGAATCTGTGTGTGGACTTTGTCTGTTCTACTCGAGCTTGCATGGGTTTCCTCTGGGTATTTCTTTCCACAGTCCAAAAACATGCAGATTAGGTTGATTGGTCTGCGTGTGTGAGTGGTAGTTTGCCTGCAATGGCCCTATGTGCGCTGGCGTAGGCACCAGCAAACCTTCTGACCCCGAATTAGGGAATAAGTGAAAAAGAAGATGAATGAATATTGGCTCATCTGATAGGAAATAGAAAAAAAAACACTCCAACTTTTCCAAAATTTAGTTTGTGCAAGTGTATGATAACTAACATGGATAAAGAACATAATTTTTTAACCTCATTATATATAAGAACATAGCTCTTAATGAAGACACTAGGGACAAAGTGAGCATGTGGTGCTGTTATTGATGTTAATATTAATGATGCTTTTACACTCTCCATTGTAATTTATAATAGCAGGTAAATGCCGCAACGTTCCTCAGTGGAAGCAAGAGAGAAGCCACATCAAAAGAGTCAATCTGATGTCTTAATCCAACAGGACTTCACACAAAAGCAGAACGAACAACTTGATTAGTCAAATCCTGAAGAATCCTGCAAACATCTCTAGTCAATCTACCTTTAATAGATCAGCTGAAGATTTCAGCTCTGCTAGCAATCAAGAGAATGCAAGTTGAACATTTCCAAATATTGATAATAATGCATGTTGTAGTTATTATTTTATTCTATTAGAACTGCATCAAAGTAGCACATCTTAATTAAGTATTATAAATAATAATAGTCCATACAGAACATCAGTTCTAGATGACACAATCACATATACAATTAGGTATACATTTTTTCTATTTGTACAATGAATCATCTTCTAAGCAGATGTTGTTGTGCATGGAAAGGCAGTGACATTGAATGCAAGATGGAAAGTTTACCATATGAGTATCTGTGACCTTTAGAAATATTGAGCGCTTTCTTGAAACAATATTTTAGCAAAGTAGCCTGGGTCAACTTAAACGTTGATACATTTTTACTAACAGTACTGTTAGGATGAGGCTCCAAGTTTGCAGAGAGCCCAATGGGTGTCTTCTTGACAAGTGATGCTTTGAAGGCTTTATTTAACTATGGGTTTAACTGTTGCCTATCAGTGGATGCTAATTCAGAGTGTGAAATGTTGCCCACAATAGAGGCAACTAACTGCTTAAAGGGTGTAAGTTCATTAACACTTGTACCACCATAATTTATTACTTTATCAGAGGGACGGCGCATGTAGGAGACAAGGGCAAGGAGGCTAGGTTGAGATGGTTTGGACATGTGCAGAGTAGGGACATGCAGTATATTGGTAGACGAATGCTGAGGATGGAGGTGCCAGATAGGAGAAAAAGAGGAATCCTAAGGATCTCACCAAGCTGACACCATCTTCCACTCTCTATTTTTATTTTGTAATTAATGAAAAAGGAATTTTTGCTAACCCAGCCATTAGGGTTGCACAAGTCAGTGCATTCTTAGTGCCGGTCCCAAGCCCGGATAAATCGGGAGGGTTGCGTTAGAAAGGGCATCCAGCGTAAAACTGTGCCAAATCAAATATGCGGATCACAAATCAGAATCTCATACCGGCTCGGTCACGGCCTGGGTTAACAACAACCGCCACATGTACTGTTAGCCAACAGGGTACAGGTGGAAGTTGGGCTACTATTTGCCAAAGGAGGAGAAGGAGAGGAGGAAGACGTCTACAGAGAATGTAGGCGAAAGAGAAGTGGAGGAAAGTGGAGGTTATGGTGAGTAATTTAAATGTTGGTACTATGACTGGTAAAGGAGAAAGTTAGCTGACATGATGGAGCGTATAAAGGTGGATGTGTTGTGTGTACCGGAGACCAGGTGGAAAGGCAGTAAGGCCAGGAACATTGGTGGCATATTTAAACCTTTTTATCATGGTGTGCATGGAAAGAGAAATGGTGTAGGTGTAATTCTGAAAAAGGAGTACATTGAGAGTGTGGTGGAGGTGTAGAGAGTTTCTGATAGGGTGATGAAAGTGAGGCTGGAAGTTGAGGGCGTGATGATGATAAAAGGTGGTGGCAGGAGATAGTGTAGCTAAACAGCCTCGGATGATTGTCTGTAGCATGGCTTTGGAGGTTAGGAAGGAGAAAAGAGAGAGGACAGAAAAGAGAATAACATGGTGGAAGCTGAAGGAGGAAGGCTGTGTGTGAGATTTAGGAAGGAGGTCAGTCAGGGGCTCTGTGTTGGTGAAGAGTTGTTGAATGATTGGGCAATGATAAGTGAAGAAGTAATAAGGAAGACAGCTAAGAATGTACTTGGTGTGACATCTGAAAAGGGAAAAGAAAACAAAGAGACATGTGGTGGAATGAGGAAGTGCAGGAAAGTATAAGGAGAAAGAGGTTGGCAAAAAAGAATTTGGATCGGAGGGAAGAGGTGCCTATCTGTGAGCAACACTATGGTTTCATGCCAAGGAAGAGTACCACAGATGCCATCTTTGCTTTGAGGATGTTGATGGAGAAGTATAGAGAAGGCCAGAAGGAGTTTCATGGTGTGATTGTGGATTTGGAGAAAGCGTATGACAGGGTTCCGAGAGAGGAGTTGTGGTATTGTATGAGGAAGGCAGGTGTAGCAGAAAAGTATGTGAGGGTGGTGCAGAACATTTATGACGGCAGTGTGACAGCAGTGTGGTGTGTGGTAGGAATGTCGGACTGGTTCAAGGTGAAGGTGGAATTGCATCAAGGATCGGCTCAGAGTCCATTTTTGTTTGCAGTGGTGATGGACAGGTTGACAGATGAGGTCAGACAGGAGTCTCCATGGACGAAGATATTTGCAGATGATATTGTAATTTGTGCTAAAGAAAGGGATCAGGTTGAGAAGAATCTGGAAATGTGGAGGTATGTGCTGGAGAGAAGGGGAAGGAAAGTCAGTAGGAGTAAGACAGAGTACATGTGTGTGAATGAGAGGAAAGGCAATGGAGTGGTGAGGTTGCAGGGAGAAGTGGTAGTAAAGATGGAAGACTTTAAGTACCTGGGGTCAACAGTGCAAAGTAATGGTGAGTGCGTTAGAGAAGTTAAGAAAATTGTTCAGGCAGTGTGGAGCGGGTAAAGTGGCAGGAATGATTTGTGATAAACTAGAAGGAAAGAGGCAGATGTAAAGGACAGGGTAGTGTGGAGAAAATTGATCCACTGTGGTGACCCCTAACAGGAGCAGCCAGAAGAAGAAGAAGAAGAAGAAGGAAACATTCAGGCTGTACCCATAACACAATTTTAATGAAGATTTTTGAGGTCAGAGACAGGCTGATGTTTGGTGTATGTTCTCTAATCAGTTCTCTGAATCATTAAGTTGTTCATTGAAAAACTTCAGAAGGACCTTCTTTATTAACCAGGGGAATGTTTGCCTTCTCAGAGTAATTTGTTGCCAGTTTTTCTCTCGGTGATTTTCCCCCAGATCTCTTGAGCGTGTGTTTGTTACCTGAATGAAAACTACCAGGGCTACTTTAATTTAAAAATAAGCTATTCAGATTAAAGCACACACAGGGACCAAACTGTGAGAACACGCTTTTCTTAATGGTAAGTACCAACTTAAACATGAACTAAAACAAAACTGTACATTAAAGCTGTACTAAGACACTTAGCTTAACCTAAAACGTGACTCGGAACAAGACGTAGAGCCGGACTAGAACATAAGAACTCGGACATAGTAAACATGCTACAACCCACAAACAACAAACAATAACACACCATCGACCAGATGGTTAGTGACGTAGGCCATACCAATACCAGCTGTAAAAATGTCTCTGATGCTCCTGCACCAGTCGGAATTAAATAATTTATTATACTTAATTTCTCCTATACATTTGGGTGAAAAATTTTGGTATTTCCCGTTTGGTTGTTCTAGCTTAAAATCTAGCTATTTTATTACTGTGTGTAGTAATAAATCAGATTTGAGGGATATTATTATTATCATTATTATTGCATCTCTCTCTCTCTCTCTCTCTCTCTCTCTCTCTCTCACTCTCTCTCTTTCTATAGCCCTCTCTCTTTCTTTCTGAATTACCAAAGTGTTACGTCTTTCACGCCCCCAAACATCATTGACTGTCATCAAGGTTCAAGGTTCAAATGTTCAAGTGTTTGTCATGTGTACAGTAAAGGAAACTCTTACTGTCAATTACTGAAATTCTTACTTTGCTGTCCACACCGAATGAGAAAAGTAGAGATACAAAATTATTTAAAAAGGTAAGTAAGAAAAATAAGAAATAAAGATCATAAAATAAGAGTAAAGTCAAATAAATAAGTATGCAAGTTTGTGTTACATTTTGATTGATTTGCAAATTTGGCAAAGAATGAATGAAATTGTGCAAAAACACTATCAAGATGTTGACAGTTTGCTATCAATATAGCTATTCAATACGAAAATGCAATTGAACAGGATTAAATAGACAGTGATAGTATAGACCCTAGTGCAATAATCAGAGTGTGCAACGGTGCAGTCTATTGATACAGACTCCTGTCAGCTGTCTGATCGCAGATAGAACGAAATAGTTCCTTAATTTGGTGGTCCTTTACTTCACACTCCTGTACCTCCTGCCAAAGGGGAGAAGAGTGAACAGTCTTTTTTGTGGGTGTGAGGGGTCTTTTATGATAGAGGCAGCTCTCCGATGGACTCTGTGTTGATAGAAGCTCTGCAGGAAGGGCAGAGGAGTCCTGGATCTGCCGTACCACACGGTGATGCAGCAGGTCAGGATTGACTCAACAACACAGCTGTAGAAGTTGCTGAGGATTATTAATCCGTTACTAAGCTTTCTTCAACAACTGTGTGGTGTTAAGTGTCCAGGTGAAATCCTCGCTGATGTAGACCCCCAGATATTTATAGCTGCTCACCCTCTTCAATTCCTCGGGTGAGCAGTGGCTGATGAGGTCTCCTATCCTTCCTCATGTCCACTATCATCTCCTTGGTCTTGTCTGTGTTGAGGGTGAGATTGCTGTCTTCACACCATGTCACCAGAGTGGACACCTCCCACTTCCACCTACAGTGGAACTGTAATCAATAAAGAGTATCCTTATGTAGGTGTCTTTGTTAACAGGGTGTGAGAGTGAAATATTGAAGCAGGAGAATTGGATAAAGAATTGAATAACAACGCATTTAAGCATATATAGTTTTTGTACAAACCCGAATCCAAAAAATGTAGCCCGAATTTAAAAAGTTTTGGAATCAAATTTGTGTATTTGTAAATAGTTTAACACTATACCAGCACCCACCTCATGGCCTTCATTTTTCTCTCTTGATAACCTAACATGCTTAGGTTAACCCTACATGCTTTGGACCGAGTAAAAAACAGAAAGACCTCGGCCCTGGACTCGAACCCAGAATCTTCTTGTTGTGAAACTAACATCATACTTTCTTTAAAACATCTATTAAAAGCAGACTTTTACAGAGATAAAAAGACATAGCAAGTAGAGATTGGCTAGCTTAAATATAATATTCTGTTACGTCGTTTTGAGTTCTGTGTTGTGCCTGCACATGTTATGTTTTTGATATTGTGTGCAGTCACTCTCTCTTTTGATATGTCCTGTTCTCTCTCTCTCTCTCTCTCTCTCTCTCTCTCTCTCTCTCTCTTTCCTCATTAAGCAGAGCTTAAGTGGGACCAGCTGCTGGTGATTGTGCGGTCTGGGCAAGCCTTAGAGAGAAGCAGCGCAGTGTGGGCATCTGTTGAGCGTGTGGCTAAGCGCTGCAGTTGTCATTTGTCTCTTTGTCCTAAATCTTGTGAAATATTGTGTTGTGAATAGCTTTGGTGGTGGTTATTTGAAGTTGGGTGTGTGTGTGTTTCAAGTGCTGTGTAACATTCTTTATTTTATGTCACATTCACCATTACCGATTTTAAATAGATTTCATTGGTATTATTTGTGGGCGGCGCGGTGGCGTAGTGGATAGCACAGTCGCCTCACAACAAGAAGGTCCTAGGTTCGAATCCCGGCCGGGATCTTTCTGTGCGGAGTTTGCATGTTCTCCCCGCGCTTGCGTGGGTTTCCTCCGGGT
>JAOTRA010051632.1:0-19146 GCA_026260255.1 Pseudolaguvia tuberculata | reverse complement strand
CGAATCTGTTCAAGCAGCTGTACAGAAGCAGAATGAACAGCATTGAGCTGACGGAGAGACAGAGAGGGGGAGTGCTGGAGGAAGCTGTCCGAGCTTTTGAGTTCAACATCCAGGTTAGAAAACTTTTTATTCACTTTGACGATCCAGGACGTACAGTCAAAAAGCTGTGCATAAGATTTCACTCTGTGAGGTGACATTTGATAACTCTGATGTGTGTGTGTCTGGGGTTTGTTTGGCAGATGTTTGAGGAACTCCAAGACTTGGTAAGGATCTCAGAGAAGAATGAGCTGAGGCAGAGACACAAAACACACAACATCCAGAATCCAGGTACTACCAACACTAACACATGCCACACAAACATACCAAACCTCTTCATCTTCTCCAGCATCTGAATGTCTCTACTTTATCCCTTTCTTCAGACATCAAAGGAAATCAGATCTCCATGTCCTCATCCTCACCGACATCCCCCTCACTGTCATCCGCCTCTCAGCTGTTCAGGATGCTGATCGGAGTGGGTTTCGCTCTGGCACTTGGAATAGGAATATACATTCTTTAAATTTTACAACTCTTTAGTTTAATCAGACTATTGTCACCATGGACATTTCCGGAGGAAGTCATTATGTTTTGCACACTGTATAATTATTTTTGTCATTGTTAGAAGAGAGACTCCATTTTTTCCAGTTGAAATGTTTGTTTTTCTAGGTCGAAATACTGTATTATAATTCTGGATACTAATGGTTTGTTTCGAAATACATAAATACTTGTATATATGTGTAGAGTGTTAAAATGTACAGATTTAATCTATTTTTTTAATTAAACAGAGACAAAATGCAGCATCCCAGAGTTACTCCTTATTTCCTTTCGGCGACTCCTGTTAGGGGTCGCCACAGCAAATCGCTCTTCTCTACACTATCCTGTCCTCTACATCTGCCTTTTTCACCCCAACTACATGCATGTCTTTCTTCACCACATCCATAAACCTTCTCTTTGGTCTTTCTCTTTTCCTCCTACTCGGGACCTCCATCCTCAGCATTCTTCTACCAATATACTGCATGTCCCACCTCTGCACTTGTCCAAACCATCTCAACCTAGCCTCTCTCATCTTGTCTCCAAAACATCCTACATGCACTGCCCTCCCTCTAATAAACTCTTTCTAATCCTGTCTCAAACTCTCAATAAAAATCTCAACATCTTCAACGCTCCTCCTCCTGTCTTTCTGACAACGCCACTGTCTCTAAACCGTGCAACATTGCAGGTCTCACTATAGCATCCAAAGATCATATGGGTTTGATAAAATCCTGGACACCAAATTATTTTCTGCTGGACTTCTGGTAGCGATTTGAAAGCATACTTTGGCATACTTTGGCATACTTTATAAGTTAGATGTTCCCAATTATTCAAAGTTTCAAGAAAAAAGACAACAATTTGTTGATCACATAATGACAACTGAAGCAATAACATTCAATACATCCAACGAGCCGATACAATTACAATCCAATCCAAAGAGCAGATTAAGGAAGGGGTTTATCATCCACTTAAAATCTTGCAATACTCGTCCTTGTTTGTTTACAGATTTCTCTGTACAAGTCAGAACTCCGCCCAGTTATCTAATTGATCTAAACATCAATTAGTGTTGGGTGTGAGAACAGGAAAATCAAGACAGTGTCCTGAAATGTCAAAGTCAAATGTAAAACTTTGTTTATTAAGACAAAGCAAAACACAGTGTATTTGCAGACTTGATGCTCCTAATGATGTTTGTAAAAAATGATGAGATTCCTCGTAAGTCAGAGCATTGAATCCCAAACTTGGAGAACTTGGGACAATTTCACTCCAATTCAATTCCTTTTAAAAATTGTCTGGTATACACTCCCTAAAGACATGCATGCATTTAATATAAGCTGTGGAATAATACAAATGAAAATTTCAAACCGTTTGCTTTTTGCACAGGGATGCCAAAAACATCACTATTAACCATTAACACCATGAAACCTATTAAATACCATTATTTCACTGACTACCTACATAATTCAAATTATTACAAAAATGGTTTGATTAGTAATAACATGTCTAAGAGATTCATTCGGCCCTTAAACCCTAATTGCTTAGCTGTCTGAAAAAATAGACCCCTGGATAAGAGTGTCTACCATATGCTACAAATGCAAACTCTGCACAGAAAGAGCCCAGGAATCGAACCTGGGACATTCTTGCTGTGAGACGATCTTCTAACCACTAAGCAATTGTAGTGTACTGTCTATTACATAAAATCAATAAAACACATTCAAGTTTGTGGTAGTAAGATGACAAAAATGTAAAGTTTCAATATGCTGTAAGTTCCAAATAATACCCGGATGTTTCAGACTAGAAATAATAAGTCTTGGATGAGATTTGATCAATTAATGTTAATATGTTTATATGTAAGCTTTCTATTCAAATGACCTGAAATCACGACTATGCACTTTCCCCCTGTGGACAGTTTAGTTTCTGTAACTGAACTACAAGTCATGAGTTCAGGGTACAAAACAGTTTGAGTCATGGTTAGTCCTCAGCCCTCCCTCTCTTCTAATACAGCTTGTCTCAGCTTTAGGAATGTTATGCGTCATGGTTAGCTCTGATTACTTCCTGATTTAGTGAAAGTGCCATGTCACGGTTATCCTTAAGACCCGCCCCTCTAGACAGAATCTGCTTTAGGTTTTTAGACAGAATTAATGTTTACCTAAAAACAATAAAGGGTCAAGGGTTTAACCATCTCAGCACATTTCCAGTCAAACCAATATAATTTATTTCTATGAATAAATTAAATTTGCTTTAATGATAAAAAATAATTAGAAAGATAGTTCAAGATAGTTCAGTCCAAAATGATCATTTTGACATTACACAACTTTGTGAGTAGACAGACAGACAGACAGACAGACAGACAGACAGACAGACAGATAGATAGATAGATAGATAGATAGATAGATAGATAGATAGATAGATAGATAGATAACTGTATTGTCACTGCCTAGTACAGGTACACAGCAACAACGGTGAAAGGTGTAGAAGGTACAGCAGCTGTAGTCTTATATGCAGATTTTATATATACACAGGTTGCCCTGAGATGGACTGGCGACCTGTCCAGGGTCTACCCCCGCCTCTCCCCATATGTGCGCTGGGATAGGCGCGAGCACACCCCCGTGACCTCGAAGAAGCAGGTAAGAAGGTGAATGAATGAATGAATGAATGAATGAATATATGCAAAATATACATAAAAATAAAAATATATTACACCAGTGAGAAATGTGCAGACATGAGTATAGTTATAAAGTGTACATATCAATACATATTGAAAACCAACTCAATCAATAATTAATCCAAATTACAACTGACTCAATTAATAATTAATCCAAATTAAAAGCAACTCAATGAATAATTATTTTAAATCAAAACTGACTTAATCAAGATTTAATTCAAATCAAAATCGGCTCAATTAATAATTAATCCAAATCAAAAGCAACTCAATAATTAATCCAAATCAAAACTGATTTAATCAAGTTTTAATCCAAATCAAAGCCGATTCAATTAATAATTACTCCAAATCAAAAGCAAGTCCATTAATAATTAATCAAAATCAAAATTGACTTAATCAATATTTAATCCACATCAGTTAATAATTAATACAAATTAATCACTTTCATAGCATCTTAATATTATAGTTTTACCACCGATGTCACTTTGTCGTACTTTTCTGGGGCTCAAGAGTGGTAGTTACCCTATTGTCTATGGGAGGGTCAGATAGAATAAATAAATTTTAGGGGTTTGGAACAACACATGGGGGAGTAATTAATTTTTGAGTTTTTTATTTTGAGGTGAAATATTCCTTCAATTCTTGATTTTAATAAATTGCAGATGAAGGTATCCGACACATACCAAGAATAGTAAGCATATTACAGTTACGCTCTTATCCAGAGCGACTTACATTTGGTCTCTTTTTTTACAACTGAGCAAATGTGGGTTAAGGGCCTTACTCAAGGGCCCACAGTGGTTGTTTGGTCTGAGGTGGGTATCAAACCCCGATCTTTCTGGTATTAGTTCAGCACCTTAACCACTAGGCTACCACTTCCCCCATATTAAAGGCTTATAATGTCTTTTAAAGGTTTAAATAATATCAATGCTTATATTGAATGTATTTGTTTATTTAGGTTTGAATACATTCATTGTTATATGAATGATTTATTCTACAGTTGCACCACCACTATACACCTATAAATCCTAGAAGTGTATAACTTTCAGGAATGATGTGATGTTTGTCTTGTGCTTTAATCATGCGATCCGACTAAGGAAATATTACACAAGCACTGCTGCTACAAAGATTACATCCGTTTGCGACATAAGCCAACTCTTTTATACGTCATCTACGTACGGTAACGTTACCTACGCAATCCTGGAACATTTACTGGAAACAAGAGAGTAAAGGAATATAAAAAGGAGGGATCACCAAGTATTTCTCTACAATCGATGTGGATCTGTTCATCAGGAAGAAAATTAACTACTGACAATTTAAAGGAAGTAAACAAAAATGTAAGTTTTCACTTAAATATTTAAAAAATAGATTTATAAAGAACAGGATCTCTTTAGTAATCGTCTGTTTATAATGATATCTTTACCCCCTTACAGAAATGGAGGAAGTCCAAACACAGAGGTTTCAGATTACAGACTGGTAAATAAATCGTGATACAGAGATGGCAAGATTCATATTGATGAATGATCACATGATGTGTGACGTATGTTTCTCTGTAGTGATCTTTCTGAGAAGATAAAGACTGTAACTAAAGGAATTCATGTTCGAGCCAATGGTACAGAATTGATGCAGGCTTTTCAGAGGGGGAACATCACACTGATGCAGTATAAAGTCTGTCATTCCTCTCAACGTAATAATAACAATAATAAGTGTTTCAGAACATTTTAAGAAATAAAGTTTCCTCTTTCACTGGTTCATGCTCATTCTCTCTCTCTCTCTCTCACACACACGCACGCACGCACGCACACACACACACACACACACACACACACACACACACACACACACACACACACAGTTTTTACTCTCTGTCTGACTCTGTCTTTATCTATTTCTCTCTCTCTCAGCTGCTGTTGTGCTCCTTGTATAAAATCTATGAAGCTCTGGAAGAGGAACTGGACAGGAACGCCTCTCACGAAAGTGTGGCACCAATTTACTTCCCTCAGGAACTGGCCAGGACAGAGACTCTTCAGAAAGATCTGGAGCATTTTTATGGTTATAATTTTAAAGAGATGATGATTGTCCCGGCTGCTACACTGAGATACGCTCAGAGATTAAGAGAGGTACTGCAAATACATAGCAGTAACAAAAACTGTCCTTCTGAAACTGAATGATGGTTTTCTCAATCATTTTAGATTGGAAGCAAGAATCCAGAATACCTCGTGGCTCACGCTTACACTCGCTATCTAGGTGACCTGTCAGGTGGTCAGGTTCTGAGCTGCGTTCCCCAAAGATCCTTAGGGCTTAAGAACGGAGAGGGTTTGGCGTTTTTCTCCTTTCCTAACATCAGCAGCCCAAATTTGTTCAAGCAGCTGTACAGAAGCAGAATGAACAGCATTGAGCTGACAGAGAGACAGAGAGAGGGAGTGCTGGAGGAAGCTGTCCGAGCCTTTGAGTTCAATATCCAGGTAAGAAAACCTTTCAATCACTTTGACGATCCAGGACGTACAGTCGAAAAGCTGTGCATAAGATTTCACATGTCACTCTGAGGTGACATGTGGTGCTTGTGTCTGTGTGTGGGGTGTTGTTTTGTTTGGCAGGTGTTTGAGGAACTCCAGGACTTGGTGACGATCTCAGAGAAGAATGAGCTGAGGCAGAGACACAAAATACACAATCTCCAGACACCACCAACACTAACACAAGCGGCACAAATCCACCAAATTTCTTCTTCTCCAGCATGCGTGAATGTCTCCACTTCCTTTCCAGATGTCAAAGGAAATCAGATCTCCATGTCCTCATCCTCACCGAAATCCTCTTCATTGACATCCGCCTCTCGGCTGCTCAGGATGCTGATCGGAGTGGGTTTCGCTCTGGCACTCGGGATGGGAATATATGTGTTTTAAATATGATGACTGTATATCATGATTTTATTTTTTATATATTTGTTTAATGTGCCATAGTGAGAAGTCCGATCACAGATTGAGGTTAAAATAAATATTAGACAATTAAAACCCATTCAGACAACCAACAAATCTTTTAATTTAACATTCATAAATGATTACTATTTACTTGATTTGGTCATATCAATTAATTTAAATTTAACATAGACCCCTTGACAATCCAGCGTGACACAAGAGCTTAAATAGAAGTACATGACTGTGTCATACATCATAGTTATTTTAGACACCCAAAGAGCCAGTGATGGCCAGTATGACACACACACAGACACACACACACAAACAAAGAAGCACTTTCAAGATAAAGAATTAACAGTAACACAAGCATGAAATTAAATGAAAAATTCTCAAAAGATAAAAATAAAATTTCAACACATTTTACAGAAACTGTTCATTCTGATCATAATAAAAAAGGTCAACACACTGTTAAAGCGGTCAAACTTTAATTGATCATGTATGTAACAGAGGATGCTATCGAATTGGCTCAGTGAAATGGAAATGAGCAATATTGAAGATTTACAGTAATATTAGATGAACTAGAATATTAAGAAATAGATATTAGGACCCACAATCTATAATATCATCTATTATTTTATATACTTCGTTAAGTCAATTAACAAAAAACATCTGACTGACACAGCAGGTGGGTGACCTAGTTCAATCAGATTATTTGGTTCTGTTGTGTAATGATCCAAATCATGGCAATGTTCTAACAAATTAAATAATTAGGAAATGTGGTAGCGGAGTGGTGAAAGTGTTTGACTGGTACTTGGAAATTGTGGGTTTGATTCCTAGCACCACCAATTTACCACCGCTTGAGTAAGGCCATGAACCACTAATCGATATATATAAAAAAAAAAAAAAAAAAAGAAGAGATAACTGATAGTCGCTTTGTCATCTGCTAAATGCCGTAAATGTAATTATGAGTTACTGCTTGTATCCCCACAATTTTTTACAAGTTACATGTAATGTACGTAAATAAAGCTAGTGTTTTAAGCACACTATAGTGCACATTTTTGATTGAGAATAAATAATTTTTTTTTAACTTGTACATATAAACATTTTCCTAGAAATGTGAAAAATGTTTGGACACCAATACATTCATTCATTCATTCATTCATCATCTCACCCGCTTATTCCCGAATTCGTGGGTCACGGGGGTCTGCTGCACCTATCTCAGCACACATAGTGCGAGTGGTACACCCTGGACGGGTCGCCAGTCCATCTCAGGGGACACCAATACATTCGACATTTATCTTGATGGCTTTCATTTAATTAATCTTGGAATAAAATCACTCTAAGGCACGATAAAAAGACATTCAAGGCTGAAATTCGCGGCTAGCGAGAAGTGCGTTCTGTGCTGCCTGTGTGTTCTTATTCTGTTGACCCCGAGTAGGTTAAAGGGTGAAGAGCTGATCCTGAGTGCTCTCCTGTGTCTGTGCTGATTGTGGAGGGTTCTCAGAGGAGCTTTTCTGCACAGATGGGAGGTGATCTACTGCTTTCGCCCTCTGCGCCAAAAACTTGTCAAACTCTGTACAAACGAGATTGAGATTAGGTTAGGAAATAGAACACAAAAAGGCGTGTTATATAAAGAGAGAGAGAGAGAGTAAACAAAAGCCTACCTTCACTGGTGACACCCTCATCATCATCTTCAGCATCATAATAATCATACTGAAAAATTAAACATGGATCATTATTTAGATCAGACCCGACTCTAAAGACAATATTATGTTATTCTGAATAAGCAGTTCACAGGGAAAAGATTTTAGCTGATGGGCACAAGGCTTCAAGGTTCCATTTAAAATTGTTTATTACTCAAGTCTGTACTAGACACCAGTAAGTACAAACAACTCGTTCATGAAACAAGTGGATTCTAAATATACTTTAGCTTGCATTAACCTTTAGTTACTCTAGAGGGCGCCAACACCCTTGCAAGGTCTCTTGATTTGTAACACTACACCAATTATCATAAGGAAAATTACAAGGCAGATGTTTTGAGGAAAGTTAAAATCTATAGAACCCCAATGACTGAGTCTGGTGACTCTACACAGTTATGATTGTAGTTAAATTGTAAACATTACATACATAACGAAAAGGTTATCAAGCAGAAAAGTACTTTCTACCTGTAACACAGTCCGTAACACATTTAGAACTTGTATGAAAAGATACAGGTCATTCCGAGTATAGGGCTATAAATGAGTCATAATAAGTAGTTGTTACCGCTAAAATGTTGATAAAACGTTTCAGTTCAGATATACTGCATGGACTGCTTTGACTAAAACTCATGCAGAAATCAAGGTCTTATAATTACCGCTTCTGAAGATAACCACTTTTCAATGTCTTCCATAGCAGCATTCTGTGGTGCTGGGGTCTGGGGGTAAAAACAAATAGTCTTATATACTATATACTTATATATAATATGGTAACAGTGGTAGTAGTGTACTGACACGGGCCTCAAGATAAGATACAATATGATAGATTCAATATATCCTGATACATTGCAATGCAATAGACAGTGCAAAACTAAAGTAAACGAGTACGGAGATGCCCATATTTATTTCTGAGATAATGACCGTGTATGTCGCTGACGGCTACAGGGATGGAAGGAGGGTTTTAAGCATAATTTAAATACATAGCGATACTAAAGTCATTCATTCACTCATTCATTCATTTATCTTCCAATCCGCCTGTTTTCTAAATCGGGGTCACAGGGGTCGGCTGGAGCCTATCCCAGCGCACATACGACGAAAGGCAGTCCATCACAGGGCCACACATGAACACACGCACACGGGCAATTTAGAATCACCAATTAAGCAAACCTTTACATGTTTTTGGACTGTAAGAGGAAACCAGAGTACCCAGAGAAAACCCACACAAGCACCGGGAGAACATGAAAACTCTGCACAAGAAAGACCCCCGGCCTAGCAATCAAACCAGGGACCTTCTTTGTTGTGAATTAATTTAATACTTCTATTCTCCCAGATGAAGGGCAGCAGAATAATTTTAGACACCATATGTTCCTGGTAGTCAGGAACTGGTTTTGTTAATTTTTTTTCACGTTTGTATGAAAATACCAGACCTTTTACCAACACCTTGGTAAAAGGGAAATTCTAGACCAGTGTGTGCTTTTAACACACAGCTTTAAATCTTGAATTAGCCAATCTAGTGTACAACATATGAAAAGCATCCTAATTTTGAATATAGAACCCGTTTATAACCCACCAGTGTGTCACTGTATATCCATTGAGACTGACGACTCCAGTCACTTGACCCATCCATCACACCCTCAGACTTTTGCGCGCGCGCACACACACACACACACACACACACACACACGGTTAGTATGTTAGTGAGTCACTACAAAGCATTAGTATTACATTAATAAAATAAATAATATATAATAGCCTCCTACATATAACCACAGCATACTACATTTGCTTAATTATTCTAATAAAATAAATCTTTATCCTGTGACATTAAAGACTGGATATACCAAAAGCAAACCTTTTACCCTCAAGTCCAACTTGCACCATTGGAATTTTGGTGCATTTGCACCAATCAATAAATTTACATGAGATAATCGAATGTGTCTGATAAACAGTTTGTGTATGCCTAGATTTAAAATAATTATTATATTTTGTTTCCACAAAGAAATTCTTTTTTTTTAAAAAGCTTGTTATTAATACTGACCCCTGCTGTGACCTGGAGACGATTGTCCAGCGCTTTAGCTAGTCCCTCTATTGCACCAGGGTCCTCATACCGAACACTAAACACACACAAATATTTACAATGTACACATCTTAATTCTATTAAAAATCCCATAAAATATGTTTATACTTTTGTCATAAATAAATAAATCAACATCACTTGAGTATGTGTTAAAGTGTGTATTTCATTATTTTTGTATATTATATTTATATTGTGCGGTACTCTGGCGTTCTTGCAATGTGGCTTTCAAGAGTATAAATTCATCTCCCTTATCCGCTCAGCATGAAAGAACAGATATTTAAAGACTATGACAGGCCTGAGAACAGTAAGTTAAATTTCAATGCTCACCTCTTTCTCTCATCAGCCAAAGATTTTTCTCTCATATGAGCAAACATATCAAAATCATCTCCTCCTGCATCAGAGAGAGAAAGAGAGAGAAATCTTGCAATACTGAAACAAAAACGAACAAAGAATGAACACACAGAAAAGCACAGACCTGCACTCATTACAGGAGCAGACGCAACCTGAGTTACTGGCTGACTGTGAGGGGAAACTAGCGCCTGATTGGCTAGTGTTGGGACCTGGTTAGGATCCATAAGGTTTCCTGTCTCCTGCTTAAACATAAAAAAATCAATCAAATTTACCATCAATAATTCTTACATTTATTATATGAATTAGAGTAAAATCAAGGTGATAAATAATCTGTTGAAAATGTACTTCATCGCCTGGTGTTCGTTGGGCGGTGTTCAGCCTTTCAAACCTTAACAACCAACACAAGATCACCAAAACTGAGTCTTATTAGAAATTCAGGCATCAACTAAAAGCGATTACATAGAGTCGTACCTCTCATAGCGTATGAAAGCGTTGTTAAGATCGTCATTGATGACGAGCAATTCACCAATCAGCTCTTCATCACTTACACTGGGGATCAGCTCCACTACTCTTTTTTGCATGTCTTTACACACGGTGTACAGCTGCTGCTCAGCCACATACACACACAAACAAGGAAAAAGAAAGACAAGGCATGCAGACCGATATAATGGTTTACATCTGTAACATAAGACTTAAATATTACAAAGAAGAACAGACGTGTATGACTTGGAATAAATAGACAAGAAACAAAAGGTGAAACTATTGAGTGTAGTGCGCACTTCCTGACAAGTACATTCTATACAGTATGCTTACAGGTAGAGTGAATGAATTTTGATGAACTATAGCCACCATGTTTATACTGTCATGCGACATACGACCTGAGAGCAACACAAATTTACCAGGTGTCTTTTCTGAAAAGTGTCGTGTCATTGTTTTCCGCATAAAATAAGTTGTCTCCCCGGTGGTCTCATAGTATAGTAATGAGCTTCCAACAATTGAGCGGGTAACAAAAAATCAAATTATATACAAGACAGATTCACAAACGTTTTTTGGTCTGGGCCTGAGCTTGAGTGGGGCATCAGAAAGTAAGTTTGCAAGGACTGAAAATAACCTGCAGTAGCTCATTGTCTGATGAGGAGCTCTCTCCTGGTCTGAGCTGGTTCAGCATCTCTGTAATCACCTTCAGGTTTCCCCTAACGAGATCCAACTCTCCTCTTAGCTTCTGTTTCTGTCAAACAAAGAAACAAACAAAAAGAAGACAACACAGCTCAAACACTGTATCTGCTGTCGTTAGTATAGTAGCAATAAGTATGACATTGTTTTTACTTGTACCTGTTCGGCTGAGACAGGTTCAGGTTCCCCATTTGTCTGGGGAATATCTGACATGTGCGTGCTTGCCATGTTTGGTGCAGATTCTGACGCAGGTGGGGCAGATGCATTGCTTTCCGGAACGCTCTAAGAGAAGGTAACAAACCAGGGAGATGTATTATAGACAAAACAAAGTACACACCAGATATGCAGATTCTACAAACACATTTGTGCTTGAATTGGTATAATCAATATAATATATTGTACGTTACTAAATTGTTCTGGACGTACAAGAATATAGTAGCTATTGTGATATGCATGTATTGTCTACTCCAGATTATCTATTCGGGAAGCATCTTAAGCTTTAGGTTGCATATGAAATACCACATACATTTCCCCTTTTTACAATGGTTAAAGGTTAACTAATGGTTAAAGGCCTTGTTCAAAAGATCTACTGTGGTAGGCAGTCAAACACCTTAACTACCAAACTGCCAACTCCGACAAATAAATAACTACGTACTTCCTGTCTGTTAAAAAAGGAGGTACCATTTAGTATGGTTACATTAGTGACACATGACAACGCCATCAATTTATTTAATGATAACTTGCAGGTCGTGCAATGGACTGGTGATCTGTTTGGGACGTCCCCTTGCCTATCATCATACATGTGCTGGGATAGGCTCCAACAGTGGGTTAGATGATGAATAAATGAATAAATTAATGAATTTACATGGTGTTTAACGAGTACAATTTACAATTTAATTTTTGTTTTGTATACTTCAAAATCCAGATGGGAGTAGCAGATCATACATAAACTTTTCACTGAAACACTCAAACAACACTGACTCAGTTCACCTGCTTCTAACGGACATATTTTCCTGTAAACTTTATTATATTTTGTATCCTGCTTCTACATCAAGACCAGAAAAATATTAAACACCATTAACCAGTAGTGATTTACCCTGATAGGGGTGTGTATAGGTGACAGAGCATCCAGATCAGTCATGGGAAACTCCAGGCCTCTTTTCTTCAGATCGTCATAAACACTCACCACACCAGAAAGCGTTGGTACGTTCCGAAAAGCGTCTGCCCATGCCTAAGAAAGTGAGGCACAAAACATCAAATACGACAAACTAAGAGACGTTGCAGGAAAGAGGATTAGGCTCGTTCTAATTGATTTAATCTGAGCAAATCATTAACAGTGCGTCTTTGTTTTATCTTGAAATTCTGAACAAACCTGAATGAGGTTTAAGACCCGGTCATGTAAAACCATTGGCGGATTGTTTTTAGGGAGAATGGTTCGGACCAGCACGCCCTCAACAAAGTCCCGTGTGCACACGTAGACATGGAAACGATTGCCACAGTTCTTCACACACGTCTCGAGAACCTGGACAAAAAAAAAAAACAAAACAAGACATAAGAGTAAAAAAAAGTCTAAATTACAAATGTTTAATATTTAAAAATATATTTTTAGTATGATTAAAAGGTTAAAACAGTATAAATAATGATATTTATGTATACACTGAATATTAAACTTCAACCATATTTATTAATTAATGAATAGATACATTCAGCACAGGATAACGTTGTCTTAATAATAATATTTTACATATTAGTTATCATATTATATTGTAAGCAATAAATTGTTATTTATTAAAGCCTTATAATAAATTTTGTAGCTTTAGATTTGTAGCTTTTAAAGTCTTTGTGGAGATAAAGGATAAAAGAAATGTAAAATAAACTTACAGTCAGTGCCAGCATGACCTCTCTGAAATTTTTATTTCCTACAATCCGCTTTTTAATAGCTTTCATTGCATCTTTGGGTCTGTAAAAACAGAAGCGTTAAAATAAAAAGAAAAAACTGATCAATCTTTTTTTTTTTCAAAAATAAAAACACCACCAAAGACTCAGTAAAATAACTCCAGGCTCTGTTGACGCCCTACCCATCATCTGTTTCGTTGATGATGTCACAGATTTCCATGTTCAAGCCCCAGTCCTCGCTCTCTAACGCACCCTTCGTTGCTTTCTCTAAACAATCACACAAACATGACACATGAACAAATCAGTTGTAACAACCTATTTCTAAAAATACTAAAAAACAATCTAGCTGCATGTCATAGTTATTCATTCTGTGAATTCATCGTTATTTATTAATTCATTCATTTTCTAACACGCTTATTCCCTAATTTGAAGTCACACAGGGTCTGCTGGAGCCTCTGCACACATAGGGCAAAAGGCAGGCAGTCACAGACATCACAGTGCCACATACAACAACATACACATATACAACTGAAAATAAACAATCAATCATACACACACACCCCTATGGGTAATTTGGTATCACTAACCAACCTAATACCCACACAAGCGTGGGAAGAATAGAAAGCAATGAAATACCCCTTGCTGAACCCAGGAGTTGAACCCAGAACCTTCTTGCTATGAGACAATTTATTAGTTGTTGCAGATACAATATATTGCCAAAGGTTTGTTGACACCTGACCATCAGATCCATATGTGGTTTCTGTAGCTTTGCATAAGGAACCTACAGTTGTCTGGAATGTTTTTGTATGTTTTGTAGCATTAGATTATTAGTTCAGAACTGTTCCAGCATGACAATGAGCACAAAGCATTAAGTCCTGATCTTACCGCCAAACACATTTGAGATGAACTGGAATGGTGACTGCCCCACAGACCTCCTTACCTACATGACACTCACTAATACTGTTGAAGTTGAATGAAGAGTTATCTCACATTCAAGCTTCTCATTGGACTGGAAAGTTTCATCCAATAGCAAAACTTTTAGCAATATAGAATAAATAGGTATACTACAATGCGTTATCTAAAAGAAGATGCACAAGGACATTAGAGCCGTCAGCTACATTTGTAAAGCACTAGATGAGGGACAATTTGAACCAAACAAAAAATATTTGATACTAAAAAATAAAACGGATAGACACCGTCAGAAAGACCATTTTGCTGCTTTGAGGCAATAACTATTGTAAAAAGCGCTATACAAATAAAATTGAATTGAATTGAATTGAATTTTGGGGGAAAAAGATTATCAGATTTTCAACGTTTTTTTACTTGAGCAAACAAAAATTCTGTGATTTTCTGAATGTATGGATATAATAAATGTTTACATAAATTGTACAGTTAACCAGTTTGTATTTAAGGCTCTAAGCATTCAGCTTAAAACTAATATGTGTTTAGTCTTAATGTGGTTTATTAATGATGTATTAAAAATAAAATATAATGATTATAGGATATTAAATATGTACTCAGGCAAATATGCGATGTACATTTTATTGTGCATTTGTCAACCTGTTGTCTTTTAATTTTGGACCTTTAACACTTGGCTACTTTCCAATATACTTGTTATTATCAGAAAAATGCCTCTAAACCACAAGTGAAATCATCAGAGTTTTCAAACTTTGGTTTGGATTAACCTTTTCCAGCGAAACAAGGTAAACTTGTAAATGTTTTTGACAGAAAAGGTAACCATCTCATCCTTCTTGCTACTAGATTGTATGCCTACAAACAGTCGGTTATTATAAAGATTTTTGGACAACCAGTAAACATATTAACACACCTTAAAAAAAAAGCTAAAATCAGCATGGTGGATTGTATGAAGAAAAAACTGCTAGATTTACATTGAGTACAAAGAGATAACATCAACCCCCGATCAGAAATGCTAATATCAGAAGAATTCTTATGTGATCCGAAGCCCCATTTGCACAAGTTTTCCCCAGATGAACCCGTGACTCACTTGGAATTTATATAATTCACAGAATCCCTCCTTTTCTCACTCAGTATTTTCATGTGACTGTCAGCTGGTTCTCTCTGAAGAGCTCCAAGCATTTTTGACATCAGTGTGAACGTTGGGAAGGTTGTGTGAGAAATGGACTGGCCTACCAGCAGTACCAAAAAAAATGATTGGATATCAACATCTGTATTAGTGCAGAACTACAGAACTTCTTAGACTTTAGTACTTACACCGTGTCCATTAACAAGGGGTATGGACTTTTACTTTATTTGATCAATAACCTTTGATGATCTATTTAAATAAAAAGAAATTGCTTAAAATTCAATAAAATTAAAAATAAGGCTTATATTCTCAGAAGCAGAAATGATTTGTCAAGATTTCGGCAAGAGCCAGATAGGTCTAATACAGAGTATCTGTGGCAGTAAAATGATTGCACAGCATTTCTTTACAAGTGTGTGGAAGAGATACAAGTGCCACGCCTAGTCTGAACTCTGGATCTGAAAAGATATAAATCTAATATTTACTAGATAAATAAAGGGTTTATGCAAAAACCACCTTTGGCACAGACGCAATGCTTTTTCCAATGGATCAGTTTACAGGATCTATATAAATCAACAAGAACAAATATAAACAAGGATTGATGATCATTTTTACTGAAATCTTAGTGTGTTTTTCTTCAGCTAAGATTCCAGGAAGCTCATCCCTTTGAAAAACAACGACGTTATTTACATTGCAGAAAAGATTCATTTGAATAGCTCACTTTTAGTCCATGGCTGAAATTAACATACAGAACAAAGTGAGTGAGTCACACGAGACACATTTAAATCAGGATGCTTGAGAAACCCGGTTGTGCACTTAATGGACAATACAACACTAATGACCAAAAACTAAAGATCAATAATCAATGCAAAATTAGGGATTCGGTAAGAACATTTACACTACACTTATTTAGCATCAGTAACCCTTTCAACTCTTCCAGGACCGAGTACTCCGGTTTCCTCCCAAAAATGTGTATGTTGGGTTAAATCGTTATTCTAAATTACCCACAGGTGTGAGTGTGAGGCCCTGTACCAGACTGGCGACCTGCCCACAGTGTAACTCTCCTACTTTTTGCCCTTCAAAGGCTCCAGCAGAACCTCCATGACCCTGAATTAGGGCGGTATAGAAGATAAATGAAAGTGGCATCAATTTGCATTAAATAGTATCATTTCATTGGCAGAAATATCAAGGTGTCATTTTTAGCTGGATTTGAGGTGGAGAGGCTACTTAAGGACCAATTTTCTTCACCCAAGGGATACAATACAGCTATAATTAGTAATTGCACAATTATCATAACCGCATTACTGAATTAGGGAAAAAGGTGTGATGTAGAAACTTCTGACACTACCAGAATTTTATGGAAGGAAGAAACAGATCCGATTTATTTATTAATTCATTCATTGATCTTCTTACCTGCTTATTCCCTAATTTGGGGTCACAAGGGTCTGCTGGTGCCTATCCCAGCTCATATAGGGCAAGAGGCAGGGGTACACCCTGGATTGATACAGAGTTCCTGCTGTTAGGACAATTCTAATAACCCACACACTTTTTGCTTTATTAACAGTAACAGAGCGGAATCCTTGTGGCCCAACCTCATATTCTATCATAGGGTCCAAAATTGCTATCGGTGACCCTGCCCTGATGGTGTCTTCAAGTACTCCGCTTTGCTCACTTGTCCAAATCCAAGGCTTTAAAAATTGGTGCATTTGCATTACACAAAGAAAGGGGACAATTCTAGGGCCCATGCACTTTGGGGGGTCTCAGATCTGTTTTATTGGTAGTAACAGTATGAAATGGGTGTTGTAGGCAGCATATTTGTTCATTGAATAATCTGTAGTGGGTGAATGGGTGTGTGACTGGTCTATAAAATGGATCACCATAAAAAAAAAAAAACCTGTGTGTTCGAGCTGCAGTGGTGGCTCAAATGGTTAAGGTTAACTGGAAGACCAGGATTATCTGATTTCAAGCCCCACCAGTTCAATGTTGGATCCTTGAGCAAGACCCTTAACCCTTCCTGTTGCAAGCGGTCCGGTGCTATGACCATCAACTTTCCAAGATGAGCTACAGGAAGAAAAGCATTTCACTATATGTTGTCAGGTGTATGTATAACTGAACAATTAAGGGTTAAGGGCCTTTCTCGGGGGTCCAGTAGAGGCGATTTGGAATTCAAACCAGATCTTCCAATTTGCAGTCTAACACCTTAACCATTGCATCACTCATTGGAAGTTCCGGTTCGATTCCCAGCACCACCCACACTGCTGGGCCCTTGAGAAAGGACCTTAACATGTACATGATCCGATGAACAAAAGAGATAAATGTTAGTTGCTGTCTGCCATGCATATGTAAATATAATTGATGATGGCCGATGGTATGTAACAGTAAGGAAACTTTATTATAACTTTTTGACACAGAAAAGGTTTCTGGTCCTTCGATGGACTGGGTACAGGGTGTACCCCTGCCTCTCGCACTGTGAGCGCTAGGATAGACCACCGTGATCCCGAATTAGGGAATAAGCGGGTTAGATGATGAATGAATGAATGAATGAATGAATGAATGAATGAATGAATGAATGAATGAATGAATGAATTTCTCAGTAACGTAAAGCGGGACTGATTTTAACCGTACAAATACGGGTGGAATGGCCAATAGCGGCGGTGTTTTCAGTTCCATTATTATATACAAACAGCTCGGAAAGTAACAAAATAAAAGTAAAAACGTTAAAGAGTTTAATGGACACACACACACACACACACACACACACACACACACACACACACACACACACATACATACATACACACACCACATCGAGTCTACGAACAGCGGCTTTCACTTTCTCGACGTTAATCGCTTCCAAAAGTGAAATAAAATATTTAAATGTAATAACTTTAAATAAAACTATACGTATTCGGTACTATACGAAAGGGATCGTAAAAGCTAATAGTTAGCTTCGTTAAAAACTTTTTTTATATCTTTTCTAAATACCAATAAGTATCAAAAAGCTACTCACGGATACGCTGTCCGACCTGAGAGGAGAACGGTCCCATAATAAAATCCATTTTTACTTAAAACTTTCAGAAAACAGAGGTTTACACACGCATTTATTATTTCTTTTCGTGCTCGACGCTTATTTCTATCGATTTGCTTTAAAAGCGCGCACACGAGTGAACTCCAAGGTAAAGCGTGAACGCGCAGTCACGTGAGAATGAGAACTGGGAGAAAGAGAGTGAGAGAAAGAGAGAGAGGGGTCATACATTATGAAAAAGTGACTAAATACATAAATACATAAATAGAAACAAAAGCGATTTTTTGTTTTGATGTAAATTAGAGTTCTTCATTTGTAACGGGTTCTATTCCCGGGCCGGAAGTCTTTCTGTGTGGAGTTTGCATGTTTTCCCCGCGCTTAAGTGAATTTCCTCCGCGTACCCGGATTTTCTCCCATAGTCCAAAAACATGTTGTATTGGTGGTTCTAAACAGCAAGAATGAATGTGTGTGAATGGTTGTTTGTCTATGTGTGGCCCTGCGATGGACTGGCGACCTGTCCAGGGTCTACCCCCGCCTCTTACCCAGAATTAGGGAATAAGCGGTTTAGAAGATGAATGAATGAATGAATTCAGGTATTGACCAGTCCAGTGTGTACCCCTGTCTTTTGCCCTAGGTGTGCTGGGATAGGCTTCAGCAGACCCCCAGGTCGAGACTGTTTACTCTCTCTCTCTCTCTCTCTCTCTCTCTCTCTCTCTCTCTCTCTCTCTCTCTCTCTCAATGTGCAAGATATAATACA
>JAOTRA010051522.1:0-19203 GCA_026260255.1 Pseudolaguvia tuberculata | reverse complement strand
ACAATACCACAACTCCTCTCTCCGAACCCTGTCGTACGCTTTCTCCAGATCCACAAACACACAATGCAACTCCTTCTTTCCTTCTCCATCAACATCCTCAAAGCAAAGATTGCATATGTAGTACTCTTCCTGAGCATGAAACCATACTGTTGCTCACAGATGGGCACCTCTACCCTCAGTCTAGCTTGCACTATTCTTTCCCATAACTTCATGGTGTGACTCATCAACTTGATTCCCCTGTAGTTACTGCACGGTTGAAGGTTGCTTAACATGCTCAGTAAGGTTTGGAAATACTTTACAAAGAGTTCACAAGATGTGGCTTTATATAGGGTGGCCACGCCTAATTGCCTAATTTCCTAATTGCCTTTACAGGGGAAGAAGAAGCTGGAGCTCAGTACTCTGGCGATGTTGCCCTCCTGTGGTCAACAGCCAGAGTAGTCCCCCTTACAGTGCCCCCCCTCTAGCGACGCCTCTTGGCGTTCGTTGAGGTCGGCCCCTGGGGCGAGGTGCAGGACGAACGGGGTGTCTGGAGTGGAAGTCTACTAAGAGCGCGGGATCCAGAACGTCCTTTCTTTTGACCCAACACTGTTTCTCAGGTCCATACCCCTCCCAGTCCACTAAGTATTCCAATCCACCCCTCCGACGACAAGAGTCCAGGATGTCCTGGACTGCATAAGCTGGACCATCCTCTAGTTCAACGAGACCAGGAGGTCCCTGTGAGGTCCCGGCGGTTGCAGTCAGGGCGTGATGTGGCTTTAGGAGGTAGGCATGGAACGAGATCTGATACCGAGCGGGCAACTGCAAACGATAAGAGACATCATTAACTCGACGAAGCATTTTAAACGGACCGATGTACCTTGGACTGAGTTTTCGGCAGGGGAGCTTTAGCTTTAGATCTCGGGGCGATAACCACACCAGCTGCCCTTGAGCATAGGCAGGGTGAGGGTGTCTGCGTCGGTTCGCCTGCTGCTGCTGTTCGTGCACTGCCCTATTGATACGAACATGGGCGTCCTCCCAAAATCTGGTGCTCCGCTGGTACCAGTCCTCCACTGCAGGCATGGTGGCCGGTTCCTTGGACCAAGGGAATAACGCTGGCTGGAACCCTAAGACACATTTGATGGTAGTTAAGCCTGTGGAGGAGTGTATTAGCGAGTTCTGAGCGTACTCAGCCCAAGGTAGGTATTCACTCCATCTCTGCTGCTGCTGTGCACAGTAGGAGTGTAAGTATCTGCCCAGCTCCTGGTTTAGCCATTCTGCCTGCCCATTACTTTGCGGGTGGTAGCCCGAGGACAGGCTTATGTTAACGTCTAGTCTCTTGAAAAACGCCCTCCACACGTGGGACATAAACTGGGGACCCCGGTCTGATAAGATTTCCTTGGGGAGACCAAAGATACTAAACATGAACTCAAGCAGTAGTCTCACGGTCTCCATGGCAGTGGGGAGGCCCGTAGAGGTACCAGGCGGCAAGCCTTTGAGAATCGGTCGACCACGGTGAGGATGGTGGTGTGACCAGTCGAGGGAGGTAGGTCGGTAACAAAATCGACGGCTATGTGAGACCAAGGTCGTTGTGGTACCAGAAGTGGGTGTAACAAGCCCTCAGGGAGGTGTTTAGGGGTCTTAGACTGAGCGCAGACGGTACACGACTTCACATAGTTCTCGATCTCTGTTTGTAGTCGGGGCCACCACAATGTGGCTGGTTCTTCTTGTTCCCGGGTGGCCAGAACCTAGGGACGAGTGAGACCATGTTATTAGACGGTGGCGAAACTCTGGTTTGACATTCCTTACCGTTGGGGAGACCATCAGGAGCTGGAGAGCCCTCATTTGACCTCCTAATCTCCTCCGCTAGGTCCCATAATACCGGGGCCACCACAGTTTTTGGGCGTAGCACACTTTTACCATGATTGGGTTGGTTAGGAATGTTAAAACAGCAGGACAATATGTCGGCTTTGCCATTCTTCAAACCGGGCCGATAGGTGACCACAAAGTCAAATCTGGAGAAGAATAAGGCCCAACAGGCCTGACGCGCATTTAACCTCTGGACCCCTTTGAGGTACTCCAAATTCAGATCTGTGAGGACTGTGAACGGGTGAGTGCTGCCCTCTAGCCAGTGCCGCCATTCTACTAACGCTTCCTTGATGGCCAGAAGCTCCTTATTTCCGACATCGTAGTTGGCTTCAGCAGGCGTTAGCTTCCTCGAAAAGAACGCACGGGTGTATTCTCAGAGGGACTCCCCGCCTCTGGGACAGAATAGCTCCAACCCCACTGTCAGAGGCATCAACGGGTGCGCCGGGTCGGGGTGAGCTAATGTTGGAGCGGAGGTGAATTTGTGCTTGAGGGTGTCAAAGGCGCGCTGGGCCTTACCTGACCAAGCCAGCTTGGAGGGCTTTCCCTTAAGCAGGGAGGTTAGAGGGGAAGCCGTCTGACTAAAATTTCTAATAAACCTCCTGTAGAAGTTAGCAAATCCTAGAAAACACTCATTTACCATCTTTGGAGGAGCCCAATCCTGTATGGCCCTCACTCGTTCTGTTTACATGGCAACCCCATTCGGGCTAATGTGGTACCCCAGGAACAGTACATTAGATCGGTGAAACTCGCACTTCGCTGCTTTAACAAAGTTTTTTCTTTAATAGTCTTTGAAGGACTTCACACACTTGCGCTTGGTGACTCACCATATCCGAAGAATAAATCAAGATATCATCAATGTAAGCTATTACGCAGACCCCCAACATGTCCCTGAACAGATCGTTGATGAAGGATTGGAAGATGCATTACATAGACCGTATGGCATAACCCGATACTCATAGTGTCCAGTGGGGGTGATAAAGCGGCCTTCCACACATCACCCTTGCGAATACGGATTAGATTATACGCGCTGCATAAGTCCAGTTTTGTAAAGATGTGCGCATTCCTGAGCTGCTCCAGTGCGGCCAGTACTAACGGCAGGGGATATCTATACTTTATTGTGATCGCGTTGAGCCCTCGGTAGTCTATACATGGGCGTAAACCACCGTCCTTTTTGTCCACAAAGAAAAACCCAGCCGCGGCTGGAGAGGTGGACGGGCGGATGTGTTCGTGTTTTAGCACTTCCTCTATGTATTCATCTAAAGCCTTGGATTCGGGGCCAGATAGAGGATAAACCACACTTTTAGGTGGCGAAGTGTTGGGTAGGAGGTCTATGCCGCAATCGCCCTCACGGTGTCGGGGTAACGCAGTCGCACACTCCTTACTAAAGACTTCGGCCACCTCAGCATAGGGTTGCCCATCGATGACGGTCACGTGGATCGCGGGGTCGCATGGGATGGTGGGAACCTGGAGTTTTCATACCATCCCGTCATCCATGATGTTTATCGCCGATCCCGAGTCCACTAAGGCAGAGAAAGGGTGAGATACACCATTAAATAGCAGCCTGGCCGGCACTGACAAACTTAAATCATGCTGGACCGAAATTAATGGGGTACTCACACACGGACGGGGTTTGTGCGGACACTGCGCGAGCTCGTGATCCAGTTCTCCGCAATAAGCACATAGGTCCAGCCTCCACCTTCACTGTCTTTCATGATCGGAAAGTTTGTGGGACACCACCTGCACGGGTTCAGTATCACTGGTGCACTCTGGGGGACTGTACTCTCTTCCAGACCTCACGGCGCGAGATTTCTTAAACAAAGTGGGGTGGTTTCGTAAGAGGTTATCCGCTCTTTGGATGTATTCCTTACCGTTATAAGAATCCGAATCGCCTCTGCACACTAATTCTGTTTGGAGCTAAGAATTCAGCCCTGTCTTGAATAAGGCTTTGAGTGCCACCTCGTTCATTCCGCTTTGCGCACCCAGCGTGCGAAAGGTAATGGCATACTCTGCAGCGGATTGGGCATCCTGTCGTAGCCGAAACAGTCTCGAGGGTATGTCCAGACCCCCCACGGGGTGTTGGAACACCTCTTGCAATTGGGAGAAGAAATAGTCACTAGACGAACGAATGTTTGCATCAGTCTCCCACACAGCCGCTGCCCAGTCTAATGCATGACACGTTAGGAGGGAAAGTAGGCAGGAACATCTTCCCTCGGTGGAGAACCCCAGGGGTTGGTTCTCAAACAGGATTCGGCAGTTTCGGATAAACCCCTGGCATTTTTCGGGGTTCCGGTCAAACTTGTCCTAATTGCCTAATTGCCTGATTACAGGGGAAGAAAAAGCTGGAGCTCAGTACTCTGGCGATGTCTCCCCCCCTGTGGTCAACAGCCAGAGTAGTCCCCCTTACAATAAGTAAAGTACATGTTAACTTGATTTAATGTGTGCTGACATTTAAACCTTTGTAAAAATAAAAGGTGTTTTACTTTGTGTTTTGTGGGGGTTTTTTTTACATGCTAATGAGTATATAATTTAATATTTGATATAATGGTGCAAAATAAGGCACATTATTGTTAACTCACTATTAATTACTGATAAAGTAACATGAATTTATGATTTATTAATGTATCATCATGTCATGATTTTACTCAGGGGGGGCACATAGCCAACTCACTAATTAATAACAGGAAGAGAAAATTGCCAAATGCCTAACTGTAAAAACAGATGCTCTTATCCAGAGCAACTTACATTTTGTCTCTTTTTTTTTTTTACAACTGAGCAATTATGAGTTAAGGGATTTGCTCAAGGGCATGGGATGCTTGGCGGAGGTGGGAATTGAACCCAGGTTTTTCTGGTATTAGTCCAACACCTTAACCACTAGGCTACCACTTCTCAACTATTTTAGTTGAGTGCGTCATTCTATCTCAGATGAGTTAGGTGAAATCATTCACTGATGTTTGTGACAACCGCAGGTTTCAAATTTACAAACAATTTTGCATTGGCCAATCTTTCTTCTAGAACATGTTTATTGCACAGTTAATTAATACATTAACTAAAATGCATGAACTAATATGACTCATGTTGTACTTGTTATTTATCCTTAGTTCTTGATTAATACATGAATTAACTCATCATTAGTTCATAATCAAGAAATGAGTAATTAACGTATTAGTACATGCTAATTTATATACTGTTATAAAGTGTTACCAAACATATTAATGAATTGAGTCACTAACCATGATTTATGATCATTGAGTGGAAATTGTTTAGAAATGTTAGAACTGTAATAGATCTCATTTATATTAAATCAATATTTTATTAAATCACATCTTTTTGATTATACAATTAGAATAATGTAAAATTGATTGACGTGAGTTTGGTCTCGACCCACTGATGTCATCAGATGGTTGATTGAAATGTTAAAAATGTTAACAAATGATAAAGTATTTTAATCCACAATCACATCTTACTTGGCATGATGGTTTACTTCTCCATTTCTTAATTATTTGTTTAGGAGCATGTTATAAATCTTTTCAGATGAGACCAAACAATGTATTCAGACATTTTATACATCAACAATAAACATAATGACAATATAATAACTCACATGGCCATGTGGACAAAAACTCACTACAAAACTTGAAGCAAAAGAGCTGCTTTGTCTTAACCAAACAGGAGCATGGACTTTGTTTCCAAGAAGATGAGAAAAAATGGAAATTGTGCATAACATTCAGCCAAAACCTGCATTACCAAACTGTTTGAGTAAGGAGTGTGCTTGTCTGCTGGCTGCACTTTTATAATGCCACTGTACTTGAAAAAAAAAAAGACAAAATGAAAGAGGAAATGGTATAAAAGTGGAAAACGGATCTCTTTTATACTTGATTGTTTGGCAATATATTTTTTTATTCTCTAAAATTACTTTTCTGTATGTGTATGCTATATTTGTTCTGACGATATTTGTCATTTGAAGACCTCAAATACTCATCATACTATTTTTAATACTTATGTTTCTGTAAAAATGCTGCTTTAATAAAACATTACAGGTACAATTCCTGCAAATTCTTTGAAACTTTGTCTTTTGAATCTCTGCAAAGAGCTTTATATATTGTAAGTAATTAGATATTAAAAGGGTTTTTTTTACAGTCTTGGGATTTTCTAAAGTACAAATGGGTTAGAATGTTAAATTCAAAACACATCACATGAATCAATTTTTAAAGTGAAACAGAGCTCATCAGTGTGTTTTACTTTGCCAGGTATGCAATCACTAAGAAGTTCAACTTGGAAACAAAACGGACAAAGATGTATTGACTAAGATGTGCCAAAAAAGTGAGTGTCACTTTTAATCGGCTGTATAAAATACGATACACAGATGGTCTGTGTGAATAATGTTGCTTACGTTGCCTATTCTTCTGCACATGCAAGCAAAGTCATGAGTCAAAAATTCTGTTTTAAAAAAAGCTACATCACTCCGCCTCCTCTAAACATCACTTTCAAATCTAAATATGGTAGTGGAAAAGGTTCAGTTTTTAAAGATGTGTGTCAAGAATTTGAAGCCTACTGTTTTTATAATACAATTGTAAGTCCATCAGACCACCATGATCCTGAATTAGGGAATAAGTGGATTAGAAGGTCAATGAATGAACATCTTGTTTATTATATTCATTAAGAAGCTATATATCTTCCCCTATATACCCTCCCAGTCCCAGATACTCCAAAGACCCTCAACGTCTTCTTAAATCAAAGATCTCATGAACACCGTAGGCGGGACTGGCTTCTAGTTCGATCGGCCCTGGTGGAGTTGAAGAAGCTGAGTTGGTGGAGGAGGCTGGATTATATGGTTTGAGAAGGGACACATAGAATGTGGGTGTGACACATTGATGGGGTGTAGAACCTTGTATGGACCTATTATATAATTGGGACCAAGTTTCTTGCTTGGTAACCTCAGCCGGAGATCCTTTGTAGCTAGCCAGACCAACTGACCTGGTTGATAGACAGGGTGTGGGCGACGGTGTCAGTTCGCTTGCTTCCGCTGTCTATTGACAGCTCGTTGTAGTCGCACATGCGTGCTCTCCATACTTTGACACTGCGTTGGTACAAGTCCTCCACTGATAAAAACAGATGCTGGCTTACAGGACCAGGGGAAAAGGGGAGGCTGGTACCCTAAAACACATTGGAATGGAGAGAAACCTGTTAACAAGTGTGTGAGGGAATTCTGTGCGTACTCCGCCCACGGTAGACTTTTACCGATGTTGCTCTCTCGTGCTGTACAAATTAAGCTACTGAAATTAAGTTGAGATCCTGGTTGAGCCGCTCTGCTTGTCCATTGGACTGTGGGTGATAATCAGAAGAGAGACTCTTGTTTATATCAAGTGGTTTACACAAGATTGTGAAAATGGTTGTATTACCTTGATGGCGGCAAGTCAATTGTAAAATCCAAGGCTATATGGGACCAGGGTCATTCTGGTAAAGGTAAAGGTTGGAGGAGACCTTCGGGTAGGTGTCTGGGAGTATTTGCTTGAGCGCATACGGGGCAAGCTTTCATTATTCATCTGCTACATTATTCATCTCGTTTGAGCCCCCAGGGTCCTAAAGGTAATCCAACCTGAGTGCCTTTGCTCAAACGCAGAAGCCGGAACGTTATGTCAAGCCTTCCTGCTGGGTGTTCAAATAGGTAATGAAGTTGTTGGAAAAAGTGTGCATTTGAAGTGCGCATAGCGGCACCCGTGTCCCAAACCGCGGCCGCACAGGAAGGGCACTTGACTGGGAGCAAGGAAAGTAAACAGGTGCACTTTTTACTCTCCATAGGGAGAAAGTCAGACACTGCTCTATGAAACCACGACACCTTTCAGCAATGGCAAACGTAGGCTTATCATCCAATTAAAATAATGAACATGTAATGGATGCTAAACAAGGGGGAGGGGCTATGTCTGATTCCTCACAGGACAATTGCTCCTGCATCCAACTGCAGCCCTGAACAAGACATGAGCAGTGGAAAATCGATGGATGGATTAAAACTAGTAATATTTTGTTTTATCAGAAAAGCCGAAGCCAGATGCAATCATCAAAAGAGCCATTCCTGGCTCGTGAGCCATAGGTTCCCGACCCCTGCTGTAACACAACACATACATGAGGTAAACAGAGCAGGGACAATGGAGACAACTAAATAATTTTAGTTTGTGTATTGGTCAAATGATGTACCTCACCTTCATGTATGTGTAAAGAATGCTGATTTGACATTTGAAACAATCACTAATCAATCCGCAATAAGCCAGTTAAAAAGTAAAATTACGATACTCTTGTAAGGGTTACAGGGAGGGATTTTACATCAGGCAAAGAAATCCCGGAACTTTAGGCATCTGTTTACAAACGTGTGCTCTGTGATTGTTTGCTCAACAATCATGACAAGTGAGTCATTTGCATAAGTATATATTTTTCAGGCCTTTTGATTTATTCACAATTGCCTTGCATGTTTTCAGAGGTACTAGAAGATGCTAGAAAGTAAGGATCATAGCAAGTTACTGTCACAGATCGGACCGGTTCTGATTTGCAATCACCACCTCGTTCGCAATCTCCGGAATTCAAATCACCCGCACCTGTTCCTCATTTCCAGTCATCTATCCCCTTATTTAAATGCTCCTCTCAACCCAGTCGATGTCCAGGCTCGTTAATACACAAACAGACTTATCTACGCTCAGCGCCAGCCGAACCGTGTCTGTATATCAGCGCAACTAACCTCTATCTCTGTTCTTTACAGCTCTCCGGGAAGCTTCACCTGTTCCTGTCCAACCCACCGTGTCCGATCACTTCCTTCTCTTCCATCTGATCAAACCTCTCCCCGAAGGATATAAGCACTCACTCACTTTTACGCATGCTGCATTTCTGTCAGAACTGGTCACGCCCCCGTATACTTCCTGTTTTGTTTACGAACAGTTCTTGTCTTTTTAAGTTCTTCACGTGCATCTTCCCAATAAAGCCTTTTATAAGTATTTTGCCTAACGTGTGGTACTCTTCCAGAACAGTTACATGGCTTATTAAAAAAATCTAATTACAGCACCAATTTTCATTAGTTTACTTTTTTTTAATATGAGTGATTTGGCCCACTTAAAATGAAAAAGACAAAAATCATGTAGTATGGTATATGTGAGAGTCCTTAGGCTTTGGCCTAAGTCAGGTCCTGTTCTGGAAGAAATGATACATATACACCTTTCAGACATAACATTTTGGTCACATTAAAAGATTGATAATTTATACAATGAAATGTGTTGTTGTGATACAGTATAAATTCTTGTAACTCTTTGTCTGTAAAACATTTAATTACTGCATTTTTATTAGCATTTCGACTACCAATTAATTATCTAGTAGTAACAGCATTTAACAAATAATATCTATAAATAAAAAAAAATCTCAATAAATGGCACTAAAATATGCATATATCTAACTTAAATTTTTCACGTCTGTTACGGTGACAGTTCACAGAATTTATTTGGAGGTTGCACACAACAAGATATCACACAGAAGGAACTGAGTTCTAATAGAACAGACAAAATGTGAACGGTGAATGTTAGAGAGCGAGCGTGCTTAACAGTCCTGATCGCTGTGACACAAAGTGTGTTTAATCCTCCTGAAGGATAGTGCACGGATGAGAGAGTGAGGGATAGGACAGGACACAACAGGCTGGACAGGGCTTGGACAGACTCTTCAGGGAACTTTGGAAACAACAAAGATACAGGTTAGTCGCATAGGCTAAAGCGTGGTGATATGTCAGTTCGTGTTTAAACAAGCCTGGACACTGACTGAACTAAAGGGAGGGTTTAAATAGTGGAGTAGATGAAGGGGAAAACGAGGAACTGGTGAGAGTGATTAGAACTCAGAAGAGAGGGGGCATGGTGGCGAATGTGTGCTAGAACCCTCCCGATCAATGACAACACCTTTCTTCTTTTGGCGCATAAAGGCGGAACACATATGCTTGCACTGTCAATACTATGATTGGCTATGTAGCGTAAGTGAATCTTATCGTATCATTGTCTGGACACCTGTCACCCATTGAGTTAAAATCCAAAATGGTAGAGAAAATTTTTTTATTGATTTAATCAATTAAATTAGGTCTAATATATCTAAAAAATATATCTGCAGAATATGTCTATATAAGTATAGACTATAAAAAGTCTATACTTTGTGTCATCTTTAACTCCTCACAATGTATGTGTGTCACAAGACAATATGCATTCAGTCAAAAGACTGACTTTGGTAGTATGGTAGTTTAATTTAATATCAAAATGTAATTTAATTTACGTAAAATTGTGCTTATTTATTGCAGTGCAAAACTACTTTAGTAGATTTATTAATTAAATGCTATATGTAATTGTTTCTTTTTTTTTCTTTCCAAATTTTATTTTGATCTACTTCTGGTTGTAGTCTAATCTTTGCAATATGCTCATGATGTTTTTGCATATATAGACTAGCAATACAAGGGATTGCTGTAACACATATATAATAATTTTCATAGACAAATTCAAATTTTTTCAAGCTCAGGGTGGCATGGTGGTGTATTGTTTAGCACAGTTGCCACACAAGAAGAAGGTACTGGGTTCGAATCCCGGGCTGGGATCTTTTGGTGCGTAGATGCAGATTATGTGGATTGCTGATTCTAAATTGTCCACAGGAGTGAATGTGTATGTGAATGGATATTTGTTTGTGTGGCCCTAAGATGGACTGGCAACCCGTCCAGAGTGTACCCCCACCTTTTGCCCTTTGTGTGCTGGGATAGGCGCAGCAGACCCCCGTGACCCTGGATTCAGGAATAAGTGGGTAAGAAGATGAATGAATGAACTTTTTTGAATATCTGAAACCATTAACTTTGAATTAATTTTACAGCTGAAGATATAAAGGGAATCAGATCCCCTTACTATGCATACTTATGATTAGTTTTTATTAGAACCAGCTTGTTTCACATGCTGTCAGACATGAACTCTTTGGCCTTGTGCAATTAAATCAGATCTATGGTTTTGCAATCAGACGTAGAACTGGGTGATATGACCTGAAATCAAAATCTTAATTGAAAATTTTACATTTTATTATGATTAGTAAAATTTGCCTAGACAACAGAGTAAATATTTGTAATGTGAAACCGGCAGCACAGTGTCTTAATGGTTAGTATTGTTGCCTCACAGCAAAAAGGCCTAGGTTCAATTCTCTGACAGTGATCGTTCGTTGTGAAGTTTGCATGTTCTCCCTGTGCTTGCGCATGTTTAATCCGAGTACTCTGGTCTCCTCCCATAGTCCAAAAACATGTACATTAGGTAGATTTAGTGATTCAAAACTACCTTCATCCTTCAGAGAGCTGGGCTAGGCGCCCACAGATGAATGAGTGAAAGAATAAATGAATAACGTGAATCCAGCAGCAGATATGCCTCATGTTGTTTGTGTGGGAAATGCAGACAGACAATAAGTTTAGACAGAGGATGATGCAACACAGTGCAGTGCATGTTGTGTATAAGCTCTGTCTGCAACCGCTCATATGCATATTTTCATCAACCAGCGACTTGTGTGGGACAGTGGTGACTCAAATGGTTAAGGTGCTGAGTTGTTGATCGGGAGACCAGGAACACCTTTGTTCAAGCCTCACCACCACCAAAGAAGACCTCGGCTCAAGTACGCCACTTCATTGAGCAAAACCCTTAAGTTTTCCTGCTCTAAGGGTACAACAGCTTACCTCTAACTTACTAAAATGGGATATGCAAAGAAAAACATTTAATTATATGTTGAACTGTGTATTATCATGTATGTGACAAAATTAATTAGAATTGAAATTAACATCACCTTTGCTCTCCTCGTCGGACGATAGACAGGGAAGGATAAACTCACATTGAGGTATTTATGTTGCTCATTTAATTTTTTTTTAAATTATGAATTTTCTGACATGGGCCCCAACAGATTCAAGTTTGCAACGTTCATAAAGACTGTTTTTGAACGTATGTGAAACATTGTGAATGGAGGAGGCTTCAAAATAAGTCTGAATTTATTTGGTTAATCTGATTAGTGAACTTTTGGCAAAAGAAGTTTGTGTAATGCACCAGTAGTGGACAGAGGAGTCGAATCCATTTTGCAGAGTAAGTAACAGTATTTATTTGGGCAAGAGATGGGGAAGGCAACCAAATCCAAATCCTGAGTCAAAGAGAGAAGTCAAGAAGCAAGCATAAAGTCCAAAAATCCAAAAAGCAGTTCAAACATATAACAGGGAAATCGCTTAGTAAGGCCTAGGGTAACAATACTTTGCATGGTTCTCTGAGAACCATCTGCTTATATAGGTGGGCCACGCTGATACAGGAAATGAAATACTAAAACTCGGGCGAGGGTGCCCTCTGCAGGCGGTCCTCCGGAAACCCTTACAGTACCCCCTCCCCTAGGAACGCCTCCTGGCAGTCCTCTAGGGCGCCCCTGGGGCGAGGACCTGGGAGCTCGGGGCGTCGGGCATGAAAGTCCTGCAGCAGTGTGGGGTCTAGGATGTCTGACGCTGGTACCCAGGACTGCTCCTCTGGACCATAACCCTCCCAGTCCACCAGGTATTGTAGCCCGCCGTGCCGCCTTCTGGAGCTGAGGATCTCCAGCACTGTGTAAGCCAGACCCTCCTCCTACAATGGGTGCTGGCAGCTCCGGTCGTGGTTCCCCGGTATCGCCTGAGGGCACATAAGGCTTCAAGAGGGAAACATGGAAAGTTGGGTTAATTCGCATATGCGCAGGCAATTGAAGCTTGAACGATACCTCATTAACTTGTCGTATAATCTTGAAGGGCCCAAAGTATTTGAGACTAAGCTTCTTGCAGGGGAGTTTGAGCTTCAAATGCTGGGTGGACAACCAGACTCTCTGTCCGACCCGATACTCAGGCGCAGGCCTTCGGCGCTTATTGGCGCGCTGCTTCTGCTCGTGGATAGCTCTCTCTAATCTCACATGCGCCCCCTCCCAGGTTCGAGCACTGCGCCAGTCCTCTACCGACTGCACACAGGATGGCTCTTCAGTCCATGGAAACAGGGGAGGCTGGTACCCTAGAACACATTGGAAGGGGGTTAGTCCAGTTGCAGAGAGCCAAAGGGAATTTTGCGTGTACTCCGCCCAGGGCAGAAACTCGCTTTAATGCTGCTGTTCCTTAGAGCAGTAGGTACGAAGATATCGCCCCAGTTCCTGGTTAAGACGCTCAGCCAGACCGTTGGACTGCAGGTTATACCCAGAGGTGAGACATACATTAATGTACAGGTGTTTGCAGAACTCCACCCAGACTCTAGACATGAATTGTGGGCCACGGTCAGACACGATGTCCTCAGGTAGACCATATACCCTGAAAATATTGTAAAATAACAGGTTAGCTGTTTCAGACGCTGTAGGCAGGCTTTTTAAGGGGATGAGCCAGCAAAACTTGGAGAACCAGGCGACCACAGTTAACACCGTAGTGTACCCCTCGGAAGGTGGCAGGTCAGTAACGAAGTCTATGGCAATGTGGGACCAAGGCCGCTTGGGAACAGGTAGGGGGTGCAGCAACCCCTCGGGTAGATGATGAGGCGTTTTAGATCGTGCGCACTCTGGACATAGATGCGCACCTCCTCGCTCATGGGTGGCCACCAGTACCGCCTTGTCAGTAGCTCGATGGTTCTTCGCTCACCGGGGTGCCCTGCACTTAAAGAGGTGTGAGCCAACATCATCAACCTTTTACGAAACACTGGAGGCCCAAAAATCTTACCAGGCGGCGAGCTCTGAGGCGGAGACTGACGTTCGCTGGCTACACATATTTCCTCCACCAGATCCCACAATACCGGGGATCTCCCTCCTGATCAACCTGGTCGTGCCTGCTTGAGAGAGCATCCGCTTTGCCGTTCTTCGACCCCGGCCTGTAAGTAACCACACGATTAAAACGGGTGAAGAATTACGCTTGGCGAGCATTCAGCCGATGAGCCCCTTTCAAATATTCCAGGTTTTTATGGTCGGTAAAGACTGTGAATGGGTGCGCACGAGCTTCCAACCAGTGCCGCCATTCTAGTAACGCCTCCTTAACAGCAAGCAACTCTTTATTGCTAACATCATAGTTACTCTCCGCCGGGGTCAGCTTTCTCGAAAAGTACGCGCATGGATGTAGCTTAGGAGGTGAACCAATATAGCTCCAATTCCCTGATTACTGGCATCTACTTCCACCACAAAGGGAAGGCCAGGATCTGGGTGTTTGAGCACACTTTTCAGCCTTCATAAACAGCTTGTTCTCCAGCAAACGTTAAAGGACTGCTCTGACGTGCCCTACCTCATCCTGAGAATAGATTAAAATGTCATCAATGTATACCACGGCACAAACATTTAAAAACACCCGTAACACATCATTAATAAAGTCTTGGAAGACTGCGGGGGCATTGCAGAGCCCATACGGCATTACTTGGTATTCGTAGTACCCTTTTGGAGTAACAAAGGCGGTCTTCCATTCATCACCTTTTCTAATACGCACCAAATTGTATGCGCCGCAAATCCAGCTTTGTAAATAATTTGGCATCTTTGAGCTGTTCCATGGCTGACTGAACTAAAGATAAGGGGTAATGGTTTTTCACTGTTACCTTGTTGAGTCCTTTATAATCAATGCAAGGCCGGAGGGTGCCATCTTTTTTAGATATAAAGAAGAATCCGGCCCCCGCAGGGGATGTGGACGGTCTGATGTGTCCCACTGCAAGCGCTTGCTCAATATACTGATCCAAAGTCTCAATCTCTGGTTTGGAAAAAGGGTAAACTCGACCCTTGGGTGGTGTGGAGTTTTAGAAAAGATTAATGCTGCAATCAATCAAAAGATTAATGCCCTTTCTTTGCTTAACACGTCCGCCAAATCGTGATAACATGGAGGGACATTATGTGGGCCCGATGACACAGCATGACAGGGAATTGGACTCACCCTTGGGGCTTTGCTTAAACATCGCTGCGTGCACCCAGGCGACCACTGCATGATCCTTCCTTGCTTCCAAGAGATGACCAGGTCGTGCTTAACTAGCCACGGGTAACCTAGAATGAGGGGGGTTTTAGATGCTTGAGTAAGATCACAATCCTTTCATGATGGACCTTGTTAACAATAATTCTGAGGGCTTTGGTCCTTTCGCTGATGGCTGCACCAATCTCATGCCCGTCTATCACTGTTATGCGCAGTGGAGGGTTGAAGGGCTCAATGGGAAGGTGTAACTCTAGCCAGACAGGTATCCATCAAATTTAGCGTGGAACCTGAGTCCACAAGGGCAGAAAGTGTATGCGTTATATCCCTATCGCACAAGCGTACTTTCACAGAGAGTTCACGTTAACAGCATGAATGGTAGAACTTACTTTAGGTTTACACTTAAGAGATAGCGCGGGGCACTGTGAGTATAGATGACCCGACTGTCCGCAGTACATACACAGCCCCAGCTGCTTGCGTCGGTGCTTCTCTGCTTGGCTGGGTTTATGAGCCCCAATCTGCATCGGCTAACTTTCAGCTTGTAATCCAGGTTGGGAAAGTTCAGGAGTAGCAGAGGAGAACATCACGGGACCTGGGTGATTGCGCAATAGGTTGTCAACACGAATTGCACGCTGAATAAACTCAGTGTAGGAATCCCTCTCGCCGCGACACACTAATTCAGCTTGCAACTCCGGTCTGAGTCCCTCCTTAAACAGAACTTTCAGAGCTACATCGTTCATGCCACTTTGCGCTCCTAGTGTGCGAAAGGTAATTGCAAAATCTGCCGCTGATTGTGTACCTTGCTTTAAACGCATTAATCGGGTAGATACATCAAGTCCTCCAGATGGATGCTCGAAAACCTCCTTCAGCTGAGAAAAGAAATATTCACTGGAAGTGCGTATGCGCTCGTCAGATTCTCAAACTGCTGTAGCCCACTTCAGAGCGTGATCTGAGAGTAAGGAAATCAGGAAGGCACATTTTTTGATCTCTGAAGAAAATCGTGCAAAGAAAATCTATATTGTTAAAACAAAACTGAAAACTGGAGACGATCTGCAAGGAAGAATGGAAGAGAATCTCCTAATCCAGGTGTGAAAAACTTGTTGCATCTTTCCCAAAAAGACTCATGGATGTATTAGATCAAAAGGGTGCTTCTACTGAATAATGAGGGTCTAAAGGGTCGAAATACTTAGGATCATGTGATGTTTCAGTTTTTCGTTTTAATAAATCAGCAACAATGTCAACAATTCTGTGTTTTTCTGACTATTTTGCCATGTGTACATTAATGGGGGAAAAAAAATTACTTAAACGAATTTAAGTTGGCTGCAATATAACAATATACTATCTGTACTGATTGTATATTTGTAAGGATTTTGTTAGGAAGAGAGAATTTAATTCAGGTCGTTTACGAGTCATTTAGCACCAGTTTCAACACAAAGATGCGGTGTGCAATTCCCGAATGGCTCTGCTCGCTGGAGGCTCCCCAGCTACGCCAGACCAACTGATTTGTTACGTTTAGGTGGGATTCTGACCTAGGAGGCGTTCAGTCATAATCCCACAGATGGTAGCTTTGCACCAGTGGCTCCTCAGCTAACACGCACCAAATGTCTGAACCTGTGGTTCCTCTCGTACTGAGCAGGTTTACTATTGCAACAACACATCATCAGTAGAGTAAAACTAACTAGCTCACATTCCTTGTTAGTGGGTGAACACTCCAACGCTTGGTGAATTCTGCTTCACAATGATAGGAAGAGCCGACATTGAAGGACCAAACAGCAACGTCGCTATAAATGCTTGGCCACTACAAGCCAGTTATCCCTGTGGTAACTTTTCTAACACCTCCAGCTTAAAACCCAAAACGTCACTGGTAGGGATGAGCAGTTTGAGTGGGCTGGTGTTGTGCCGAAGCAGATAGGGTGAGGGCACGCGCCTGCTCCTGAAGCCCATGTATTATTTGGGCTTGCGAGTTCAATGCAGCCAATAAATCCTCCAAAGTCCTGATCTCCGCTGGATTCGCGTTAGGCGAAGTATTCTGTAATGAGCGCGCTATAGGCAAGTTTGAAGAATCCATAATGCAGTAAAAATCAGGAGTTTATTTGGAAAGGGGAAAGTGGAGGGCAAACAAATCCAAAAGGGTAATCCAAAGAGTAGTCAAAATACAGAACAATGTCAATAATCCAAGAGACATAAATCTAGAGATATACAAAACGCTTAGCAAGGCCTAGGGCAACAATACTTTGCAATGATCCCTTGAAGGCCACCTGCTTATATAGGCGGACCACGCCCAAAATGGCTGCCCTGGAGATGGAACACTAGAATTCGGGCGAGGGTGCCCTCTGCAGGCGGTCCTCCAAGGGCACAGTCCTTACAAGAAGACTAAAACAATTAACTACAATAAAATACATCTATCTATCTATATATGTATAGCCTTTCTCGGATCACATGATATTCTTCACTGTAAATAACAGCTTCACAGTTACTGTCCACAACAAACATGAGAATTTGAAAAAAAAAAATGTTTATCTTCATGACCTTAACTATAGTGTGACTTCTTGTTGACAGACAGGCTTGATTGAACATTCTAGAAACTGCTGCTTTCCTTCAGCAAATATCAGTTCTCTGTAAGAAAAGGGGTTAGAGAATAATGACAAGTCTATTTAAAGAAGAAGACAGGTTGCCTCCAGTAACTTTAATAACCCTGTTCAACAAGGGTGATTAAAAATCACTGCAGAATTTAAAGCCCACAGAACCATGAGACAGATGGGCTACAATATAAGAACACATGTGGTTTCCCTTCTGTCAACCAAGTGAAGGAGGCTTTGGTGCCACAGGCTCACAACAAGCAAGGAATATTCCAAAGTCATGATATTAGACATTATGTTGCTGTCACATGTTGAGTATTATTAAAGTGTGTGAGTCTCTAAAGCTTGTAGTAAAGGGTAGTACAGGTAGATAATTTCCTTTCCTTCAACACAGTTGACTTCTGTTGTCCTTGTGACTTTTCTGGTTTACTGGAACATTCTTTTATATTGGTGTATAATAAATATTCTCACATTTATGACAACATCCTTTACTTATTGTAGATGGCAACTCTTGTTATAACTCCATATTAAGATTTAACCAGAACAATTTTCAAAATAACCCTAGGCGTTTAATCTTCTTTAATTAGTCTCTCGCTCACAGCAGTACATATACATATACACTATTTTGTTAAAATTAATCAGATTTGTGTTTACATGAACACCGATTAATGTAGTTTACTGATTTGATCTTTTTGAACTGACGAGATTTATAAATCATTATTTGCATGTACTATAATTGTGGAGCTGCAAAATTAGTCTGATATACACAAGGCTCACAATCGGATTTGATCTTTTTAACAGCCATGTATTATATGTTCATTCATTCAATCAATCTTCTAACCTGCTTATTTCCTAATTTGTGGGTCACAGGGGTCTCATCACTCATTGGACAAAAGGCAAGTCGCCAGTCTTTTGCAGGGCCACACATAGACCAACAACCACATGCACTCATTCCTATCGGCAATTTAGAATCACTAATCAACCTAATGTACATGTTTTTGGACTATTGGGGGAAACTGTAGTGCCTGGAGAAAACATACACAATGTCATTATGCTATTTGTCATTGCACTTTTACATATCATTTTTTACTTTAAAGAGTTTACATGTTTTCTCGATTTGTTTAGAAATGGTTTAACCGACCTCTTATAAATTGATTTTATGTGAGAATGTAATGACTGAGCAGTAGGCAAAGAAGAATCCATTATGCATAAGATTAGGCTTTTATTTGGGCAGGGTAAACGGGAAGGCAAACAATCCAGAAAGGTAAATCCAAAAGGGTAAACGTTATCCAAAGCAAGATCAGTAAACATGTATCCAAATATAAATCAGTAACAACGCTTAGCAAGGCCTAGGGCAACAATACTTCGCACTGAATGTTTGGAGGCCACCTGCTTATATAGGCGGCCCACGCCCAAAACGGCCGCCATCAGAATGGAACTCTAGAATTCGGGCGAGGGCGCCCTCTGCAGGCGGTCCTCCAAAGGCTCAGTTCTTACAGAGAATTTGAAATGATGTGAAATTTCTTCCTACTGCCTACTTGTTCCTATTACCTTATTACAATCATCAGATCATTGTGGTCTATGTAAACACAGGTTGTGTCATCAGCAAATCTTACAATGGTGGTAGATTTTCCATCTGTGTAATTCCATGTAAGAAAAACTCAATAGTCAATAACACAGAACAAAGCAAGTTCACTATGGAAAAAACCAACAAATACAACAGCTGTGATCTTTCTCTCATACACACAAAAACATATATATGAGCAGCACGAGAGCGAGCAGCAGCACGAGAGCGAGCAGCAGCACGAGAGCGAGCAGCAGCACGAGAGCAAGCAGCAG
>JAOTRA010051515.1:0-19203 GCA_026260255.1 Pseudolaguvia tuberculata | reverse complement strand
GTTTGTCTATGTGTTGCCCTGAGATGGACTGGCGACCCGTCCAGGGTGTACTCCCGCCTCTCGCCCTATGTGTGCTGAGATAGGCGCAGCAGACCCCCGTGTTTGGGAATAAGCGGGTAAGAAGATGAATGAATGAATAAATGAAAATAAATAACAAAATTGAAAAATGAGGGCTGTTATTTAATCTGGCATTCACACTGAATGCCTGCTGTAAATGGTATGTTAGTGCATGGCAAAGCACCATGATCCCAAGTAAATATGTGCTCATGGTGCCTTATAATTAAAAGATTGTAAGATTCATAATTACATGAACTGAAGTCTCACCTTTGTGTTCCTCGTTTCTGGTAGGTATGGAACGCCATGGATTGCTTCTTCCAGTATGCCTTTAAAATAGTCAAACTAAATGAGATGCAGTACTACACTGAAAAATATGCTTATTTATAAATGTTACAAGTAGAGATCAACCTGAATATTATTTTATTTTAGATTTTATTTTATTGTATTGAGATGCATATGTATGTGTGTTTCTGTACGCTAAGCTCTGCTTCCATGCCCTGCAGAGATGTATCATCTTGTTCCAAGTTTTTTATTTCATCAATCAAAACGCGTTTAACAGCTTCCAGACACTGAGACCTACATGAATGTTTTCAGAAAACACACTACATTTAGAAGCCCAAGCCACTGAAAATAATTATAATTGGGACTTCATTTCTGAAAGAACTAACCTGGAATCTTGCACTTTCAAGGTTATAGTGGAAACATGTTGTTTGCAGGCCTTTAGCGTCTTCCTGGTGAAGAGATCCATCCTACTTGAGCAGTTCTAGGATGTAGTCAATATTGCAGAACATTATTAGAGTCAGTACATATTTATCAATATATACAGTACATGCATGTAGTGCATGTATATACTGGCTTTACTAAATCTTTGTCAAATAATGATCATTGCTATTATTCATCTAAATTAAACCACAGCAATGATTTTAATGTTATCAAGCATTCTGTCTGATCCATAATGATGTTTATAGTATATCTATACATTTTATATTACTAATACTATACATGCTTTTTTTTGCCGTACTAGAATAAAGTGTAATTGTACATCCACTCCAGTAGGTGACAGTGGCGTGCTCATTGTCAGAGTGTGCGCAGGAAGTTGCGAGCTGTAGGCAAGTTAGAAGAATCCATAATGCAGTAAAATCAGGTGTTTATTAGGAAAGAGGGAAGTGGAGAACAAACAAATCCAAAGGGTAATCCAAAGAGTAGTCAAAATCCAGTACAAAGTCAATAAACCAATAATCATAAGTTCAGAGCTACACAAACGCTTAGCAAGGCCTAGGGCAACAATACTTTGCAATGATCCCTTGAAGGCCATCTGCTTATATAGGCAGACCACACCCAAAATGGCCGCCATGGAGATGGAACATTAGAATTCGGGCGAGGACGCCCTCTGCAGGCGGTCCTTCAAGGGCACAGAAGAGATGGATCCAGAATGTCAGATGCGCGCACCCAGGACTGCTCCTCAGGCCCATAGCTCTCCCAGTCCACCAGGTATTGCAAACCCCCATGCCGTCTTCTAGAATTGAGTATTTCCCTCACGGTGTAGGCAAAACCATCCTCCAACTCGATGGGGGTTCAGGCTGCGAAACTATGGGGCCTCCCGCCGGCACGCAGGGCTTGAGGAGAGAAACATGAAACGTGGGGTTGATGCGCATGTGCGACGCTAACTGCAACCTGTACGATACCTCGTTTATTCGCTTGATAATTTTGTAGGGCCCAATGAACCTGGGGCTGAGCTTTTAGCAGGGGAGCTTGAGCCGAAGATGCTGCGTAGACAGCCAGACTCTTTGGCCGGCTAGGTACTCGGGGGCCGGCTTCCGGCGTTTATCGCTTTGCTTTTTCTGGGTACTCACAGCTCTCCCCAAACGCACATGAGCTTCTTCCCATACCTGCGCACTGATACCAATCTTCCACCGAAGGAACAGTAGACGGCTCGGCAGTCCACGGAAAGAGGAGAGGCTGGTACCCTAGAACGCATTGGAAAGGTGTCAGGTTAGTGGCAGAGTGACAGAGAGAATTTTGCGCATACTCAGCCCAGGGCAGAAATTCACTCCACCGGTGCTGCTCACTCGAGCAATAAGTACGCAGATACCGCCCCAACTCTTGATTCAGGTGCTCGGCTTGTCCATTGGACTGCGGGTGGTACCCTGAGGTCAGGCTCACATTGATGTCCAGCCGTTTGCAGAATTCCTCCCAGACCGTGGAGGTAAACTGAGGCCCTCTGTCAAACACAATGTCCTCAGGTAACACGTAAACCCTGAAAACATAAACAGCAGGTTAGTGGTCTCAGTGGCAGAAGGTACAACTTTCAGGGGGATCAACCGGCAGCACTTAGAAAACCTGTCAATCACGGTTAAGACTGCCGTGTGACCTTCTGAGGCCGGTAGATCCGTCACAAAGTCTATAGCTATATGTGACCAGGGGCGTTGAGGAACCGGCAAAGGGTGTAGGAGCCCCTCAGGAAGGTGCCTAGGCGTCTTGGCCTGCGTGCACACGGTGCAGGATTCGACAAACGCGCGCACCTCATCTCTCATGAAAGGCCACCAATATCGATCCTGTAACAGCTCCAGAGTTCTCCTAACACCAGGATGTCCCGCGCTTAGTGATGTGTGGGCCCAGGCTATTAGGCGTTGCCTATATTCGGCATGTACGTGGATCTTACCGGGAGGGGTACCCTGGGGCGGAGCGCTTTGTTCATGGGCATCTTGTATTTCTTTAGCCAAATCCCACAGTACCGGTGCCACTATGATGCTTGGGTCAAGTATAGGTTTTTGGGTACTGTCATGCTCGACGTTGTCGTACCTCCTTGAAAGGGCATCCGCTTTTCCGTTCTTGGACCCCGGCCTGTAGGAAATAACAAAGTTAAAGCGGGTAAAGAAGAGTGCCCAACGAGCTTGTATTGCATTCAGACGGTGAGCCCCCTTCACGTACTCCAGGTTCTTGTGGTCGGTCAATACCGTGAACGGGTGTGTGCTGCCCTCCAACCAATGACATCATTCTAACAGAGCCTCCTTTATAGCCAATAGCTCCTTATTGCCGTCATCATAATTGCCTTCTGCGGGCGAGAGCTTTCGTGAAAAATATGCGCATGGGTGCAGCTTGGGAGGAGAGCCATGCAACTGAGACAAAATGGCTCCCACTCCACGATCACTGGCGTCTACCTCTACTACAAACGAGATAGTAGGATCGGGGTGTTTAAGCATGGGATCCGACGTGAATTTATGCTTGAGTAGCTTAAAAGCTTTGGCGGCGGCAGCTTCGTTGGAGCACCTTTTAGAAGAGAGGTTAATGGGGCGGCAGTGTGACTAAAGTTCCGTATGAAACGCCTATAAAAATTGGCGAATCCTATAAAGCGCTGAAGCTCCTTGACGGAGCGAGGTATGGGCCAGACTCGTGCTGCTTGCACTCTACTAGATTCCATTGAGATGCCCGAAGTATTAACGACATAGCCCAAAAATTGTATCTCTTTGGCGTGGAACTGACATTTCTCTGCCTTTACATATAGTTGATTTTCCAACAGCCGGCGCAGCACTGCTTTGACATGCCCCTCATACTGTTCTTCATGCTATGAATAGATCAAAATGTCATCAATGTAAACAATTGCACAGACGTTAAGGAACTCACGAAGCACATCATTAATGAAAGACTGGAAGACTGCTGGCGCATTACACAATCCGTACGGCATTACTAAATATTCGTAATGCCCCTTAAGGGTAACGAAGGCAGTCTTCCATTCATCGCCTTCTCGAATGCGCACCAGATTATAAGCGCTTCTCAGATCCAGTTTAGTGAAGACCTTAGCATCCTTCAACTGTTCGAGTGCTGACGGTACTAATGGCAATGGGTAATGGTTTTTAACGGTAATACTGTTGAGACCCCTGTAGTCAATGCAGGGCCGTAGGCTACCATCCTTCTTGGCAATGAAGAAAAACCCGGCCGCTGCCGGGGAGGTGGACGGCCGAATGTGCCCTGCGGATAGTGCCTCAGTGTAATTGTCTAAGGTTTCTAGCTCGGGTCGAGACAAAGGGTAGATACGACTCTTGGGGGGTGTAGTGTGCTCGAGAAGCTGGATAGCACAGTCTACCCTTCGATGCGGGGGCAGTTTTGCCGCTTTCTCTTTGCTGAATACCTCAGTTAACTCTTGGTAACAGGAGGGGACATTGCTAGGGCAAGGTGACAGAGAATTACAGGATACAGGAGGAGTACTCACCCCCAAAGACCTTAACAGACAGTGCTGGCCGCAGCCTTGAGACCACTGTAGACTCTTTTCTTGGGACCACGAGATGACAGGATCGTATTTCACCAGCCACAGATAACCCAGAATAAGGGGAGTTCTAGGAGCGTGCGCCAAATGAAAGACAATGGTTTCGTGGTGATCGTCATTGACTGAGTCGAAGCGGTGAGGTTTTTTGGTTTATGGCCGTGACAATCTCCTGCCCATCTATGGCAGTTATACTCAATGGAGGGTTGCAAGGTTCAGTGGGGATCTTTAGCTTAGTGGCTAGAACTGAGTCCATCAAATTCAGAGCCGACCCTGAGTCCACGAGAGCAGAAAGAGTACCAGTTAGACCAAAATCTGGAAAATCAACTTGTACAAAAAACTGTCACTCATATTTACAGTGTGAATAGGAGAACTCACTTTTGCAGCTGTCTTGGTGGCCAGCGAGGGGCATTGCGCGCATAAATTACCAGATTGACCGCAATACATGCAGAGACCCAGTTTTTTGCGGCGTCTCTTCTAAGCCGCATTAAGCTTATACGCCCCGATTTGCATTGGCTCTTCATCCAACTTAAGGCAGGGCAGCACAGGCGTGGCCGATGTTGTAGCCTCAGTGGGGGCAGTTGAATGGTTGCGCATGAGGTTGTCCACTCTGATCGCACGCTGAACAAACTCCGTGAATGAGTCGGACTCACCGCGACACACCATCTCTGCTTGTAACTCGGGTCGGAGCCCTTCTTTGAACAGGGTTTTTAACGTGACATCATTCATACCGCTCTGGGCGCCCAAGGTGCGGAAAGTGATAGCGTAATCGGCTGCTGATTGCGCATTCTGCTTTAGACGGTAAAAGCGCGTAGCGACATCAAGACCGCCTGCGGGGTGCTCGAATACTTCTCGTAGCTGAGAGATAAAACACTCACTGGAAGACCGTATGCACTCGTACGCCTCCCACACCGCAGTCGCCCAATCCAGAGCACGATCTGCAAGCAGCGATATGAGGAAAGCGCACTTTTTCTCCTCAGAGGTAAATCGTGCTAATTGCTCCACGAAATACATGCGGCACTGGTGGACAAACCCCCAACACTGGTTGGGGTCTCCGCTGAATTTATTGAGTAGGGAGGTCGGAGCGGGATAGGAATGAGCAGTTTGAGGCGGCTGGTGATGCGCCAAAGCAGATAGGGTTAGAGCGCGCACCTGCTCCTGAAGCCCATGTATTATTTGGGCTTGTGAGTTTAATGCAGTCAGTAAATCCTCCAATGTCCTGATCTCCGCTGGATTCGTGGAGGGCGAAGTATTCTGTGACGTGCGAGCTGTAGGTAAGTTAGAACAATCCATAATGCAGTAAAATCAGGTGTTTATTAGGAAAGAGGGAAGTGGAGGGCAAACAAATCCAAAGGGTAATCCAAAGAGTAGTCAAAATAATCCAATAATCATAAGTTCAGAGATACACAAACGCTTAGCAAGGCCTAGGGCAACAATACTTTGCAATGATCCCTTGAAGGCCACCTGCTTATATAGGCGGACCACACCCAAAATGGCCGGCATGGAGATGGAACATTAGAATTCGGGCGACGGCGCTCTCTGCAGGCGGTCCTCCAAGGGCACAGTCCTTACAGAAGTATTAGCTCTATGATGTAGGGGTTTATTTTGCACTGAGCAGGCGATATGAAGTGAGTAAACGAACTCTTGAGAAACATGAAGACATTTTTAACAGGGATGAAGATAATGAGACAAAAGAAAGTCCCCCAAAAGCTAAGACAAGGAAATATGATGAAGCATATGTAGCACTTGGCTTCACTGTGATTACAGAGGGAGACCAGGAAAGACCGGTGTGTTTTCTGGGTCCAAAAATGCTGGCAGTGGACAGCATGAAGCCAAATAAATGACGGCGCCACTTGAAGAGTTTCCATCCCAATCACGCTGATAAGCCGTCAGAGTTTTTCCAGCAAAAACATGCCGAATATTGCCAACAATCATCCCGCTTTGTGAAAGCAATTAATTGTGTATTCATTTTTGTTTTGCAGATGAAGTGTTTTCCATATTGTGCTCCGGAGTTAATGTGGCTGAAGACAATTAGAATTTGTTATTATTTATTGATTTTATTTTTTCAGCATCAAATGGTGCAATAACTCGATACAAAATGTTTACAGTTTAAACAAGGATTTTATTATTTTTTTTTTTAACTTTGATGCACTTAAAATCTTTTCTGTTACAGACTAAAAACAATGTTTATAAAGTTATTCTTTTTTGTAAGTGGAACTACACTTCTTTTTTCTTTTCTTTAATATTAACAAGGATACAATGTTATGCAGGGGTGTACTTATAACAATTTTATAGACAAATGCTATGATTTATAGTCACGGTGGAGAGTGGGGGGGGGCGCGAATTATTTTCTTTTTGCTGGGGAGGGGAGGTAACAGAAATTAATTGAGAAGCATTGCATTAAGGGAACACTGTGTGACTAAAGTCTTAAAGCATGTGGAATAGCAAACCAATTGGAAAGCAATACCTCACAAGCATGATGATTGATCATTGACTGAAAAAAAGCAGATGGAACTTCTATTATAGTTTCAGTCTTTCTTGACATTTTTGATCATAAATACACAAAGTGTGCATTGTCTTGCATTTTGTTATTCTGACTGATTTGACTTCATACATGCTTTAAGATCGCAGTCATACAACGTTTTACCCATAATGCATTTCCTCGTTCTTTTGGAAAGCAAAAGGACATCTGTAATAGTACATCTGTTTTTGGGTAGTGTCTGACACTACAGGAGATTTTTGGGGAAAGAAAAAAATTTGTATCTCTAAGCAAGCTAAACACAATAACTTTCACTATGTAACTTCACTATATGATAAAGAGTAAATGCAAAAAGCAATTTTATGACATTGTGGGTAATCTCAGCGTGTTGTAAATATAAACTATAAAAATATAACAAGATAGCCCTGATGGTTAGGACAAATAAAACATTAAAATGACTAAAGTTCTTGGATATCTTGTTAAACTGAAGATAAGCTATTACATTAACATAGTTAAGCTCTCAGACATATTTCTGTATAGTGTATCCATAATTTTTACTATTCAAACTGTCTACATATGAGCTCAAATAATTTACTTCTACCTCAAATTTTCTTTTAAGTTCAGAGGTGAACTGGCGACAGACAAAGTTCATCTCCTGAGATGTGCTCACTTCAGACTGTACCAGATCCATATCTTGCTCCAAATTTGACTCCCAATAGCTCGACATCACTGTGGACAACACTTCCCTATCTTTAGTAATTCATCATATGTTGTGAAAACACACAAAAACATGTTCATACAATTGCATATCAATTTAACAAACATCACCCAAACAGGAGAATTAGAATTGCACTTTTACATCACTGTTTAATTAGATTAATAATAAAGGAAGTGCACTTCATCAAAGCTTTCTTTCTTTCTTCTTTGTCCTTCGGCTGCTCCCGTTCAGGGTTGCCACAGCGGATCCGCACATTCGACTTGGCGGGGTTTTACGCTGGATGCCCTTCCTAACGCAACCCTCCCATTTATCCGGGCTTGGGACCGGTACTAAGGCTACTCCCTAATGGCTGGGAATTTATGGCCAATTTAGACTCACCAATCCACCTAATGTACATGTTTTTGCACAGTGTGAGGAAACCGGAGTACCGGGGGGAAACCCACGCAAGCGCGGGGAGAACATGCAAACTCCACACAAAAAGACCCCAGACCCGGGAATCGAACCCGGGACCTTCTTGTTGTGAGGCGAGCGTGCTAACCACTACACCACCGCGCCGTGAAGTGCACTTCATCAAAGCATAAAACATAAATGGAGTGATACACGTGATACACAGTGGGTACATTAAAGTATTCAGACCCCTTTGCATTTTTTTACTCTGTTGTATTGCAGCCATTTGCTAAAATCATTCATTCATTCATTCATCTTCTTACCCGCTTATTCCTGAATTCGGGGTCACGGGGGTCTGCTGCATCTATCCCAGCACACATAGGGCGAGAGGCGAGGGTACACCCTGGATGGGTTGCCAGTCCATCTCAGGGCAACACATAGACAAACAACCATTCACACACACATTCACTCCTATGGGTAATTTACAATCACCCATCCACCTCATCTACATGTTTTTGAACTGTGGGAGGAAACCGGAGTACTCGGAGCAAACCCACGCAAGCTCGGGGAGAACATGTATACTCCGCACAGAATGATCCCTGGCCCGGGATTCGAACCCAGGACCTTGTTGTGAGGCGACCTTTGATTAGGAAAGCCACACACTTGTTTATATAAGATCTTACAGCTCACAGCGCATGCCAGAGCAAATGAGATTCATGAGGTCACAAGAACTGCCTGAAGAGCTCAGAGACTTTGTGAGAATTGCAGCAAGGCACAGATCTGGCCAAGGTTACAAAAAAATTCTGCTGTACTTAACTTTCCCAAAAGCACAGTGGCCTCCATAATCCTTTAATGGATGTTTGGGACCATCAGAACCCTTGCTAGAGCTTGCCGTCCGGCCAAATTGACCTATTGGAGGAGAAGAGCCTTAGTGAGCCCAAAGATCAGTGTAACTGAGCTCCAGAGATGCAGTCGGCAGATGGCAGAAAGTTGTAGAAAGTCAACCATCAATGTAGCCCTCCACCATTTGGGGCTTTCTAGCAGAGTGGCCTGAAGGACTCATGGAAAAAGAGCTCATGGTGAGAAATAAGTTTCTTTGGTCTGCTGAAACCTTTTTGGCCCTAATTCTAAGCAGAATGTGTGGAGAAAACCAGGCACTGCTCATCACCTGTCCAATACAGTTCCAACAGTGTAGCATGGTGGTGGCATCATGCTGTGGGGGTGTTTTTCAGCTCCAAGGACAGGACAACTGATTGCACGTAAGCAAAAGATGAATGCGGCCAAGTACAGGGATATCCTGCATGAAAACCTTCTCCAGAGACCTCAGACTGGGCCAACAAGACAATGACCCTAAGCACACAGCTAAACTAATGAAGGAGTGGCTTCACAACAACTCTGACTGTTCTTTGAATGGCCCAGCCAGAACCCTGACTTAAACCCAATTGAGCATCTCTGGAGAGACCCAAAAATGTCTGTCCACCAACATTTACCAGCCAACCTTACAGAACTGGAGAGGATCCCTCAATCCATGGGTACTTCTACTAAATACTGAGCAAAGGGTCTGAATACTTAGGACCAAGTGATATTTCAGGTTTTCTTTTTTTTAATAAATGAGCAAAACTGTCAACAATTCTGTGTTTTTCTGTCAATATGGGGTATGGGGTGCTGTGTGGACATTAATGAGGAAAAAAATTAACTTAAATGATGTTAGCAAATAGCTGCAATACAACAAAGATTTAAAGGGGGGCTGAATACTTTCCTTACCTAATGTATATGCATAGTTCAAGCAAGGAGGACCAGACATCCCAATCCCCAGTCACTTTCTCTGTGAGCTCTTCCGGTGGAATATGGTTAAGGTGTTGGACTAATACCAGAAAGACCTGGCTTCAAATCCCACCTCCAGCAAGCAATCACTGTGGGCCCTTGAGCAAGACCCTTAACCCACAATTTGCTAAATGCTAAACTGTAACAAATTTTTAGGGCGGCACAGTGGAATAATCTGGAAGCAATGTGGTCCAATTACCAGGCAAAGAGTTTTTGCATGTACTCTCTCCAAAAAAACAAAATGAATATGAGTGAATGTGTGTGTGTGTGGTTGCTGGTCAACATGTGGTCCTGTGATGGACTGGTGATCTGTCCAGAGTGTATCCCTACCGTTCACCCCATGTGCACTGGGACACGTTTCAGTAGACACCTGTGACCCCAAATGAGAGAATAATTTGGATTTTACCTGATTCTTTCTCTTTCTCCACTTCCTCAGAGCTGCTGTCCACAACTATGGATTGTTTAGAAGCTATACCAACAAAAGATGTTTCAGTTTTATGGTTTTTAAAATTATGTAGATAGTTTTTTACTTTATAAAAAGTATAATTCTTACTTAAGATTCTAATCTTACAGTGGGGCAAAAAAGTATTTAGTCAACCACCAATTGTGCAAGTTCTTCCACTTAAAAAGATGAGAGAGGCTTTTAATTTTCATCATAGATATACCTCTACTATGAGAGACAACACAAGGAAAAAAATGTCCAGAAAATCACATTGTCTGATTTATAAAGAATTGATTTGCAAATTATAGTGGAAAATAAGTATTACATCTCAATACTTTGTTATATATCATTTGTTGGCAATGTCAGAGGTCAGACGTTTTCTGTAAGGCTTCACAAGGTTTTCGCACAGCCTGCGTTATACCTTAGATAGCAAAGCGCCAACTAAAAGACAATCAGGTGGCAAACAAGATTATTAGTATTTCAGATAGCTTGGAAGGAGAGCCTCCTGGCTCATAAGGAAGCTCATCAGCCTACCTCTCCACTCTTATAGAAATTAATAGGAATAATCCTAGATTCTGCCCTGAGATGGACTGGCGACCCCTCCAGGGTGTACCCCTGCCTCTCGCCCTATGTGTGCTGAGATAGGCGCAGCAGACCCCCGTGACCCCGGATTCAGGAATAAGCGGGCAAGAAGATGAATGAATGAATGAATCCTAGATTCTTATTTAACATTGTAGCTAAACTAACTGGGAACCAGACCACCACTGACATCTCCGCAGTTACAGCCTGCAGTAGTGAGCACTTCTTTGATGACAAAATTGCAAACATTAGACAGACAACTTCTAAGCTAGTTCCTTTAACCGGTTCTGAGGATAAACTCTTGTTATTAGATCAGAACCTAGAATGCTCTGCCCTTTTAGAGACTTTTTGTCCGGTAGAAGAGAATGATTTAATTTTGCTCATCTCTTCTGCAAAATCATCAACCTGTATATTGGATCTGGTGTCCACGCAATTTTTTAAGCAGGTTGCACTGTTTGTACCCTTTAGATACGAGCTGTTGTGCTCGTTTGTACCCCCTAGAACCACCAAAATAACATACATGAAATGTATCAATCAGGATTTAGGATTTGCGTCTCTCTGCTTCTTCTCCTCGAACTTAGTGCAGCCTTCAACACCATAGACCATAGTATTCTTTTAAATGGATTAGAGAAGGTAGTAGGTGTAAAAAGGACAGCCCTTGGCTAAGGTCCTATTTAACAGACCGTAGATTTAAATGGCGACGACTCTGTGTGTACATGCCTTAATTGTGGTCTTCCCCAGGGCATGGTGTTAGGTCCCCTACTATTCTCATTATACCCTCTTGGCAACTTGATCCCTAAACACAAGCTTTCACTTGTTACGCAGTTATACATATATCAGCTTGACTGGATGTGGAACGTTAGTTAAATGAACTCAAATTATGTGTAAAGAACATTAGAAATTGCATGCTAAGCAACTTCCTGCTGCTAAATTCAGAAAAGACAGAGGTTCTGTTACTGGGACTGCAGGTAGTCCGAGATAAGTTTTCCGATCCCACTTTAACCTAAGACAGTCTGTCTGTAGCATCAAGTGCAACAGTTAAAGGTGTGATCATAGATTCTTTGATATTTCATCATATAGATAATATTACTAGGAGAGCATTCTTTCACATTAGGAAGATAACTAAAATCTTGCTGTCATTAAACAACGATGAAACGTTAGTTCATGCTGTGACGTAGGGGTTTTAGACGGATCCATGGTGCATGAAACAAATAATCAGTAAACCAGGAAAACATAGACTTAAACTTAGAGCTACAAAATCCTTAAACAGACATGCTCAGTCCATTCCTTTAAATTGTGTGACTAATTAGTTAGAAATAGGAATTGAACAGTCAAAACTCAGGAGATAGCACCCTCCTGTGGCACCTGCTGGGCACAGCGTTCTTCACACATGCCTTCATTAGGCTGGACTATTGTAAGGCTTTGCTGTGTGGATGTTCAGCAAAACTTATAGATAAAATTCAGTTAGCTCAGAAGGCATTACTCTTGACCTATAAAGCGATAAATTGTCCCTCACCTCAGTACCTTAGTGAGCTGGTGGTACCCTATATTCCAGTACGCCTACTTCGTTCAAAGGATGGGGGCTGTCTGTCAGTACCACATGTAAATAAAGTTACAACAGGAGCCGTTTCATACAATGCCCCAAAGTTATGGAACAGTACCAGTTTATGTCACAGAATCAGGTACGGTCTCAATATTTAGGTCTAGATTGTTAGTTTTCTGTTTCACAAAGGAGCAGATCAGGGGGACTCATAGAAGCAGGGGCACAACCTGGAGCGGTCGCCAGACCATCGCAGGGCAACACACAAACAACTACTCACACACATTTCCTCCTATGGACAATTCATTCATTCATTCATCTTCTTGCCCGCTTATTCCCGAATCCGGGGTCACGGGGGTCTGCTGCTCGCCCTATCCCAGCACACATAGGGCGAGAGGCGGGGGTACACCCTGGACGGGTCGCCAGTCCATCTCAGGGCAACACATAGACAAACAACCATTCACACACACATTCACCTTTTTGTTGTGAGGTGACCGTGCTATCCACTACACAACCGCGCCGCCCAAATAATACTTATTATTTACACAGTTTGAGTTTCTCAGTTTTTTTTCTCATTTTGTCTCTTATAGTTGAGATATACCTATGGTGAAAATTACATTTCTCATTACCTGTCTCACTATTTTAAGTGGATGAACTTGCACAATTGGTGGCTGGCAAGCTACTTTTTGCCCCATTGTATATACATATATAGGGTTTTATAATAACCTTTTTTCCTTGACTTTTGCTTGACATAAGGTTTAAACAACTTCCTTGGCTTCATTCTAACAGAAAATTTACTGGGCCCAGCTTTAGTCCTTTTATCCTTATCTTCACTGTCAGATTTTCCAGAAAGACCTACAGAATTGCATGAGCTGTGCCAAGTGCGACCGGTTGCCAGACCTGATGACACATTGGATTAGACACCAATATGTGTAAACAGGAAAAAGAAAAGTTGAGCATTACCTGATACTAGCTTTTCAACTATGTTTCCATGAACAGATGCAGGTGTTTTCTGTGTGACACAAATTATTATTAAAACTATTTATACTTGATTTATACTTGCACTTGTGTTTTCACAGAACAAATCTACCTCAAGTTCAGTGCCGATCACAGATACATTGCTGATGGATGTGTGTGACGATTGGCTTAGTGTCACCAATGAGATGAAAGAGTCTTTATCAAAGCATGTTTGCAGAACTCTTTGGGTGGTACTGTTTAGAAAGCTACTAGGATCTTCCACATTTTCTGGAGTCATCTGCTGGGAAGGACATTTCTCTCTACCATTCAAGGCAATGAGAGGGTGGAGGAACGGCTGCTCAAGATTCAGCTCAGCATTCTGAAACAGTACGGTGGAATAAGGAACAGGCTAAGCTATATAAAAACATTTCAACAATTCACTAATTTCTACAATGTACTATTATTTCACACTAAGTGTCTCCCTTTTTTTTGCTGGGCCCCCGTTGTGCAGAATAGATAAAGCCAAGCACACAAATGTACATAAAGATAATTTCAGTAAGAGTTTTACTCTATGTCAGACATACCCCTTGAGCATTTTGCCACTGAGTAACAGGGGTTATGAGTCCAGCTTGAATCCCTGTACAATGACTAGGCAACTCCAGGGGAGGACACAAGGCACCAACAGGAGAGATGCACAAAGTTTGGAGGGGTGTCAGAGGAGTTCTGTTTTTCTCTACAGCTAACGAAAATAAATGTACATGCCTTATAGATTAAAGAGTAACAAACATTTTCATTTATATAAAGTGAATGAGCAGTAAATTTTTTTACATCTAATCTTTTCAGTGGAAATTGGCGAAAGGCAAAAAGATGTTTTTCTGGATTCTTGTGTTGATAGCGGAGAATGCAATATTTTCCAGTTATTTGATTGTTTAGCACTCAATATTTCACCGGCCTTTTTCTCCTGCATAACCTTGTCACTTGTCACTGTTCCTGGTTTATTCTCTTTTTCTTCTTGTTCTTGATAGATTATGCTATCTTTCTTTCTTTCTTGTATAATGGCTTGAGATTTTGGTGCTTGTTTAACCATTGAGTTCTATTAGGTACGAGTCAAATAAATAAAAAAATAAAAAAATCTTGAGTTAAAGACAACATAGTTGTTGGATTTTAGTAAAAGCCAAAGTGTGTACCTTAGGACATACAGATGCAGAGCTCAGCGTGGTTCTGCTCTTCTCTACAGCTAAAATAGATCAAAATAGAAATACATTTCTCAATGGTACTATGGCTATGATTTTTTGCTTCTATGACAGAAAAAGATCTTACATTTAATTATGTTAGGAAGAGCATCTGAACAGAAAGATGTGATTTGAGTGTCCAAAATATTTTCCTGTTCCTTGGTGAACAGCTGAACACCAGCAATATTTTTCTTTTGTCTTAGTTTTCCATATGATCGTTTGTTTTCCATTTTCTCTGTGAGAGGACTATGGGTTTTTTTCTTTGACCTTAGTTGATAGTTTTTGACAGGTGGTTTGACTACAGCAGACCTTCTGTGATCTGAAGCCCTCCTCTGTAACTTTTCTGCTGGTTTGATGATAAACTTCTGTTTAATGAGATACGGGTTAAACATGTCAGTAAATAGCAAACACACAAAAGATTTAAAAGGTTTAGACTTTCTAAAGAAAGATGACAAAACCCTGCCTTTGCTAAAGGTGATTCTTCAGTTTCAGACTCAATCTCAGATCCAGATACCTCTCTATAAGATTTGGTTAGAACTGAGGTTCTCTTGGGCCTGTTTGTGCGATTATCCTTGGTCGTTTTATTATTTTCATCTACAATTTTCCTCTGCCTTTTCTACAATTTGGATAAAGCAAATAATGTTTAGCGGAAAGAGACATTAAGCATATTAATATATGAATCATGACAACACTCTTTCCAAGTAGACATTCACTTACCCTCTTTGGTTGAGGCAATGCCTTTGCAGACTTTTGTGAAGAAATAGATATTTTTGGAGTTTCAACTAACGGACAATAAAAATGTATTCTATTTTAACAGTGTAAATATTCCAGTAAACGAGCAGATTTTAATACAAAACGCATAGGGCCCGTGCAGCATTCATTCAATTTTAAGGATAAATATATCTGTGGACAAAGCCAAAATGCAAAAAAACTCCAAAAAAAGAAGATAAGCAATTTGATCAATGACCGCTACAGAATAAATTGGTTTTTGAGTAGTTGTCTTTAAGTCAATAATATAAAATGTTTTTGCATGTATCAATAAATATGCATAATTAAAACAAAGAAGCAAGTTAACAGAATAAAGTATAATAAAAGTGATGGCTCCATTAAAAAAAGGTAGTTTTACTTTATGAATCCCTGTTCAATTTACATTATAACCTCAACAGGTTTAAGACTGAAGTTAAGATTAAGTGGTAGGCGTTGAAGCCCGAGGGCACAAATTTAGGTGGCAAATTAGAGTATAGCATAGCACCTGTGCCCTTAAACGCACATTGAGTGGCTCATAAATCTCAGACGGATGATGGGTTAGGCTGGGTTCATAACCCAGTATTCATGACTACCACTACTTCACCTTCCTGGATCATAATCATTACAACTGATGTCCAAGGCAAACACCACTAACACCAAGAAATCGGGTCAATATCAGTTTTACAAGTAAAATTCTGTTTATGAGAAACTGGAGTTTTCTTGACAATGTGAAACATTTTGTTCAGTGAGTATAGTTAAATATAAAATAATATTTAAATCCTAAAAGTCCTGCTGCAAGCTTTGCTATTTTCACAGGGGTGAACAATAATAATATTTCTTTGTCAAATCCGTATTTTCCGGGCTGTAAGGCACACCAGATTATAAAGCACTATTATCAATGAACGGGTTTATTTTCACACATAAGGCACATTGGATTATAAGCGTATTAAACCGTGATGTAGAGGGTCTCAGAAGAAACATTGACAGGACTAATCTTGGATTCAAGAGAGAGCGAGAGAAAGCGCAATCGAGCGACAGCTGCATTTTGCTCCGTGGAGTGCAGAGCTCTGCGCCAGTATTTTCACCTGCGGTCACAAAAGTCGTGCTAAAACATTTTGACAGACTTTTGAGCACCTTGTACCACATAAACCTGCTGGTTTTCTTCATTACTTTTTCATTAGACATCAGTTTAAAGGAAATTTGCTTCGTTTTACTATTTATTTTTCTACCACTGTGACTTCTGTAAGTGAGTCAGTGAATTGGTGTGTGTGGATGTGGGCAGGAAGGGAGGGTTAGTATATCTTGAAAAGTTAAAGATATAATAATAGTAGTAATAACATTTTGACATATTTTTCAGTATCTTGTACCACATAAAATCGGATCAAGGTCAGTAAACACAACCAGACATAATATATAAGGCGCACCAAATTTATAAGTGTGCCTTATAGTCCAGAAAACACAGTACTTTTTTATTGTTAGATAGGACCATGCCCTAAATAAATGCTTTGAAAAAAACATACATGTAAAGTTTGTTGGTCGATGTGTGGCCTTAACTGGCTGTCTTTTGTAGTCTGAGATTTTAGGCATAGGTTTCCTGCTTGTTGAATTCAGCCAGCTGATTTCGATCATATTGTTGGTATCAGTGTCACTGAACAGATGTTTCTTCACATTAAAACCAGAAGGCTGTATGCACAAACATACAAATACATACATAAGCACAAACATAGTTTAAATGAGCTCTTAGAGCTCAACTCTAAGAAAAAGCAACCATACACAAACCGCTCAAAATGTATTAGAATCAAGAATAAAGGACGCTTAGTGTATGTCGGTGGCCAACCAGAATGTGTGTGTACTGCCGCTATAAGACCACTGCTTCAAACGAGTTGCATGTTAAAACCTTCACCAATTTATGTAAAATATTTGTAAAATAGGACAAATTTGGAGCAAATGTTGCAGAAAGGCGGTGCTATGGCGGAGTGGTTAACATGGTTGCCTTACAACAAGAGTTCGATTCCTGGGCCACAGGTCTTTCTGTGTGGAGTTTGCATGTTCTCCCACAGTCCCACTTGCATGGGTTTTCTTCCACAGTCCAAAAACATGTACATTAGGTCGAATGGTGATTTGTGCATTGGACTGAATGCGAGTGTGTGTGCTAATTCATACTGTGTGGACCTGCGATGTACTGGTGACCTGTACTGGTGTTGCCTCTCGCCTATGAATTAATTAATTAATGCAGTAGTAAAACAGCGAGGTGAAACTACTGAAGGAGATGTGAGGAGAGCAAAACCAGTTGGTTTGAACACCAACTCATTCACACCTCATTATTCCGAACGAAGAGTACTCCTCCACCCAAGATTATCTATGACTGCCAAAGGCTTACAGTGAGCTGGTTGTGGACTTCAGAAGATTTATCTCAGATACTTTCTCCCCAACTGCCAGCCCCCTTTTGTATCTGTCCTGCTCTATCAATGACAAAATGCCTAAGAATATAACTTTAAAAATAACACACTTATGTTACTAAAATCTAAATTAGCTCCCGTGAATATGATTCCTTTTAACATTTTCTAAGATGATCTGCTGACTCCAATGCTTAAATCTAGTCCGTTGATTTCAACAAAAATGGACTTTTACTTTGCCTTACATCATGTCAGAATCTGTAAACAGTTAAAGAATCACTCAGCGGTCAAAAGCTACAAATGCACAGATGTAACAGTAGCAGTAAAAAGCACATTATGTTTGGTCAGCTATTCTATTTTGTCTTACATTCATTTATATAAACTGACATATAGGGTGGGTACAGAAAGTATTCAGATCCCATTAAAATTTTCACTCTTTACTAAAATCATTTAAGTTTATTTTTTCCTCATTAATGTACACACAACATCCCATATTGACAGAAAAACACAATTGTTGACATTTTTGCTGATTTAATAAAAGAAAAACTGAAATATCACATGGTCTTAAGTATTCAGACCCTTTGATGTGACACTCATATTTTACTAAGGTGCTGTCTATTTCTATTATGTCATATGCCATTTATGGCAGAGTGGCCTGACGGAAGCCTCTCCTCAGTGCAAGACACATGAAAGCCTGAACATAAGGACTCCAAGATGGTGAGAAACAAAATTCTGTAATCTGACGAGACCAATATAGAACTATTTGGCTTTAATTCTAAGCGGTATGTGTGGAGAAAACCAGGCACTGCTCATTATCTGTCCAATACAGTCCCAACAGTGAAGCATGGTAGTGGCATCATCATGCTGTGGGGGTGTTTTTTATCTGCATGGACAGGAAGACTGGTTGCAATAGAGGGAAAGAGCAGCCATCTACAGGGATATCCTGGACAAAAATCTTCTCCAAAGAGCCCAGGACCTCAGACTGGGCCAAAGGTTTACGTTACCACAAGACATTAAGCACACAGCTAAAATAATAAAGGAGTGACTGTTCTTGAAAAGCCCAGTCAGTACCCTGACTTAAACCCAATTGAGCATCAATGGAGAGACATGAAAATAGCTGTCCACCAACATTTAGAATCTGCAAGGATTGCAGAGGATCCCCAAATCCAGGTGTAAAAAAACTCCATCCAGATGCAGCTGCTTGTAAAGTCGCTGGGTGCCCTGAACCCAGTGGTGGAGTCAAGAAGTAAGGGATGCTGTCAAGCTGAATAAGGGGTCCCATAAAGTCTGGTTGGCTTGTAACCTCAAGGCAACAAAAGGTTACGGGCAGGTCAAGTGGACTGCGGCACGGGTGGTTCTGGAGGCAAATACTCGGGTCTGGGAGGAGTTCAGTGAGGTCATGAAGATTATATAAAAACAAGTATATAATTTTAACACATTTGAAATTCTTTATAGTAATGTATGCAACAACAAACAATAAGCCGAGTCAGTCTATTCCAATTATTATTATTTACAGACCACTAGGACCATACTCTGAATTTCTTGGTGAATTTGCAGACTTTGTATCGAACCTGGTGGTCTCTG
>JAOTRA010051510.1:0-19212 GCA_026260255.1 Pseudolaguvia tuberculata | reverse complement strand
CATTCATTCATTCATTCATTCATTCATTCATTCATTCATTCATTCATTCATTCATCTTCTTACCCGCTTATTCCATATTTAAGGGTTACGGGGTCTGCTGAAGCCTATCCCAGCGCACATATGGCAAGAGGCAAGGCTACAACCTGTGTTTAAGTTTATGGGAAATTTAAATTTAAGGAAAAAATTAGTTGATTTTAAGTTTCATGGCATTAACACATCTCAAACAAGGCCATGTTTTCCATTGTGTGGAATTCCCTTTTCTTCTTATAACAGTCTGCAAAAGTCTGGGGACTGAGGAGACAAGTTGCTTAAGTTTAGGAATAGGAATGTTGTCCCAATCTTGTTTAATACAGGCTTCTAGTTGGTCAGCTGTCTTCGGTCTTCTTTGTCACATATGAAGCGCCAACAGTTTTCTATGGGTGAAAGATCTGGACTGCAGACTGGCCATTTCAGTACCCGGATCCTTCTCCTATACAGCTATGATGCTGTAATTGATGCAGTATTTAATCTGCCATTGTCAAGTTGTAAAATGCAAGTCTTCCCTGAAAGAGACGACGTCTGGATGGAAAATATGTTGTTCTAGAACTTGGATTTACCTTTCAGCATTAATGGTATATAATAGCTTTTTATATGTGTAAGCTGCCCATACCACAAGCATTTATGCAACCTCTTTGGACCAGACATGCAGTTTTCTGAACTGAGCGCTAATAACTTGATAGTCCGGTAGTTCCAGTTTCCAAAAAATAACTTTAAATTTAGATTTTTCTGACCACAGAACAGTTTTCCACTTTGCCACAGTCCATTTTAACAGTAACAATCTTGTATGTGATGCAGTGCCCTAAAGTCTAAGGGCCCAAAGATCACGGGCAACCAGTATGGTCTTCCGGCCTTGACCCTTATGCACAGAGATTGTTCCAGATTCTTTGGATGATATTATGCACTGTAGATGATTATAACTTCAAACGCTTTGCAATTTGTCTCTGAGAAACTCCTTTCTGATATTGCAGAAATATTTTTTGCCGCAGCATTGGGGTGATCATCTGTCCACTGACTTCTGAGAGACACTGCCAGTCTGAGAGGCTCTTTTTATATCCAAACATGTTGTCAAATATCCTAATAAGTTAGGAATTGGTCCTGCAGCTGATTCTTATATGTACATTGAACTTTTCCAGCCTCTTATTGCTACCTGTCCCAACTTTTTTGGAATGTGTAGCTCTCATGAAATCCAAAATGATGGCAACATTTGATATGTTGCTATATTTTATTCTGAATAAAACATTTTATTTATTTATTTTTTTAAATTTTTTCTGAATTAAATATAGACATTTCAAAAGTTCACTTCATTGCATTCTGTTTTTCACAATTTGTACAGTGTACCAAACTTTTTTGGAATCAGATTTGTATGTATGTGTGGCCCTGAGATGGACTGGTGGCCTGTTCTTGGTGTATCCCTCCCTAAGTGAAGAGAGTGATACAGATGAGGAGAGTGATACAGGTTAACAGAGTTATACAGGTTAAGAGAGTGATACAGATGAGGGGGCGTGATACAGATTAAGAAATTGATAGCAATGAAGAGAGTGATACAGATGAAGACAGTGATACAGATAAAGAGAGTGATACAGATAAAGTAATTCAATTTGTGTGTTTGTAGTGAGTTTTTATAAGGCAGGAGCTCTACCCGAGCTCAACTTCACTACACTGTAACCCAGCTCCACTCCACTTCATTCTACTGGGCCAGTAGTGTTTTGAAAAGCCAAGAGGAATTTTAACGCAATGGGAGGAGGTTTTTAATTCAGCTGTGGAATTCCCTGAGAGAGGCAGGAAATTCACTGAGGAGTGTTGAGTCTTGAAAATGAAAAGCAAACACAATTAGACTGCGGAGAGCGGGGTGGGGTGGGGGGAGGTGCGGAGAAGAGAGAGACAGAGACAGAGAAAGAGAATCTGCAGTTCTTCATGCCACTAAGTTTAATTTACACTCTATTATTGGAATTTATATTAGTTTATGTGCAGCCTGCAGAGAGACACACACACACACACGCACACACACGCACGCACGCACACGCACACACACGCACACACACGCACACACACGCACACACACGCACACACACGCACACACGCACACACACACACACGCACACACACGCACACACACACAGTGAGTGAGTGAGTGAGTGAGTGAGTGAGTGAGTGAGTGAGTGAGTGAGTGAGTGAGTGAGTGAGTGAGTGAGTGAAAGGGGGAGAGAGACAGAAAGTGAGACTGACTTTTTGCCACTTTGTTAACATAGGTCAGACATTACATGATTAATTAAATAAATGAAAGGAGCAGGAGAAAGCAGGATCCATAATGCAAGGGCACTCTTTAAAAATACAACGCAAAGTCAACAAAAAGTGAAACTAAAACACGATACAAGGCATCACACTCGAAACACAAACAACACTTTATAATCGTTACTAATCTGCGACATGCACACCGGCGCGTCATCTTAAATAATCCGTCGTCGCCCTGGCAACCAAATCCAGGACGATGATCCCCCTTCCTCACATACCCCCCTCCCCTCAAAAGGACACCTCCTGGCATCCCGTAGGGCAACGCCTAATCAGGCCAAATCAAAAAACAAAATACAAGCAAAACAAACGTAATCTTAAATTTACCAAATCAACAATGGAATAGGAAACAAACCAAAATATACGCACACAGGAAACAGAGACAGGGAGCACGCACAGGAAACAGAGACAGGGAGTGCGCACAGGAAACAGAGACAGGGAGCGTGCACAGTAACAGAGACAGCAAGCGCACACAGGAATAGAGACAGGGATCGCACACAGGAACAGAGATAGGGAAAGAGACAAAAACGGACAAGAGCCGACACAAAAACAGGAACAAAGAAGGGGTATAGACAGGGGCAGGAAATGAGACAGGTAGGTAGAAGAGCAGGTATGGAGGCCAAACCAGAAGAGGAGACATGAAAATGGATGACTGGAACAGAGAAGGAGAAGCGATCCGATAAACAAAACAGAGACTGGAATGGAGTTAGAGACAGGAACTAAGACAGGGAAAGAAGCAAAATGGACAGAAGCAGACACAAAAACAGGAACAAAACAAAGGCATAGAAAAAGTAGCAAAAGTTGGGCACCGGGTAGAAACTGAAGAGGGAGAATGAACGAAACAAGGAAAAAGCCAGAGAATGCAAGCGGGAGAGAAACCAGAGTAAGAAAAAGGAGTGGGAGAAAAGGGAATATAACCAAAGTACAAACAGGAGACAGAACCAGGAAGTGACAAGCAGGCTAGGGAGCACGAACGGAGACAGATATTGAGACCAATGGTGGAAAAGAAACACAGGGACGAAGAATAGACAGAAATAAGAGAAAGGAAACATAAACTAACAGAAACAATGACACTCCACATCAAACAGGACGCAAAGAACAGAGATCCACAAACCAAGCATGGACAGACGCATCAACAGGTGGCCCAGGACCCTGCACATCAGACCGTGGAGTTTCGGGTGGACGTGATGAAAAATTTAAATCTACATTCTCTACCATGGCGCCTACCAGAAAATTGTCCATAGGCAAGGCTGTAGGCACCTCAGGTGGCACTGGCAAAGGTGACATTATTGAAGATGCGGAAGACATTACAGAAGGCGCGGAAGATGTTGCAGAAGGCGCCACAGACGTTGCAAAAGACACCACAGACATTGCAGAAGGCACCACAGACGTTGCAGACACAGAAAACGCTGAAGAAGTTGAGGACACTGGCTGAGGCTCTGAAAATGTTGGCTGAGGCTCTGAAGATGCTAGAGAATTGGGAAGTGGTAGCCTAGTGGTTAAGGTGTTGGAATAGTACCAGAAAAACCAAGGTTTGAATCCCAACTCCAACAAGCAACCACTGTGGGCCCTTGAGCAAGGCCCTTAAAAAACAATTGCTCACTGGATAAGAGCCTCTGCCAAATGCCAATCTGTAACTGTACCTGTAATGCTGACTGAGGCTCTGAAGACACAGAGGGTTCTGAAGACGTTGCAGAAGGAACTAGACAATCCTGGGGCCTCGCTGACTGAAGGTGGCACATTAAGTGTCTGGGCAAACCTACTTGCCTAATTGACCCCAGCTGAGGGTCCATCACATGAGACCTCAGGCAGGATTGCGGTAGAGGGTAGCCTCAAACACCTCGATGGGACCACTGTGGTACTCCGCACTGATGTAATCCTCTGAAAGCCTGGACCCACACCAGCTAGTGTTATTCTTCTACTGTATCTTGGGTGAAGACCACAAGGAGCTAGTCCAGGAAATACTCCACATCTGGACCCAGTTCCCAGCCAGCAGCTACCACACATAAAGCGCTGTTGCACAAATGCATAAACACGAAATCGCACTTTAAGCGATCCGTGGGAAACCCATGCGCTTCGTAATATACGCTTTAATCGATACTAATCCGCGACATGCACAGTTCTGGAGAAAAATCCCGGTGAGACTCAGGAGTAAATCCAGAGAGAAAATCTGGAGTGTAGCCCATTAGACGGCTGGCCAGTGCATTGCGCCCCAACCTGCAAGGCCGAACGGGGGATGCTATTGTCCGGGCAGCCGAGTGTCTCCATAATCTGCGCCCAGGCTTGCGTCCTGGAGCGGTCACTCCAGAAGGAAGGACAGCACTGCACTACAAAGACGTCTGCAAGTGTGATATGAAAGCCTGCAACATCAACCCCACAACATGGGAAGCTGCAGCAGCAGATCACAGTGGCTGGAGGCAGACCATCAAAGCGTGTGTGAAGAATGCCAAACAAAAGAGACACCTGCACAGTGGGCAGAGAGTGCAGAAAAACACGGAGAAAACCACAGTGCTATCAGTCGCCTCCGTCTGCCAACACTGCACCAGGAGCTACAGATCCATCTACATCCACCAATGACACTGCAGTCAAGCCACAGAGCAACCAAAACGGACACAGACCTTCATAGTCTAGAGGTTTGTATACCAATCTCCATTGAGATTTAAAATCACTAATACCATCAACATTTTTCCATGGGGTATCTACCCTCCTACTCAGCATCTTCTTATTTATAACCTTCACACACACTCTGTAGAGCAGTTTACCCGACACTGATTCAAAGTCTATGTTCCCTTCACCTCAGCACTCCAAGAGAGGGCCTGCACACCCGTCAAGGTTTGGAGCAATGTTCACCTGGGAAAAAAGCTTATCTGCTGCAACTGTCTCTGTGCTTCTATAATCCATTAGCTGAACCCGCTCCTCCGGTGTAAGTGAGGATCTCCAGCAGTGGAGGAGCTGAATAGAAACACCCAGGGACGCAATCCCATATGTGCTGCCAGGTCCTCAGCCCTTGTTTGACCTGAGATATTCACTAGCTCGCGGTGCATCACAATCCCTGAAGTGATGAGGGTTCTTGACAGTGCAGGGACAGTCAGACTGGAATTATCCGTCTGCCCTCCATACAACCAGACGCTCCTTCAGCAGTCAGTGTGGTACTGTCTGCTGAACTGTGTGTATTCCACTGGCTGCTGCTCTCTGTGAGGAGTATCTAGGTGAACTGGAGGTGGAAAGCTGCAACCCTGTTCAAAAGCTGCACCAGGCTCTGTCCTCTTTGGGCAGATGAAAAATGCTTTGTGCTAACCAGGGCTTGTGGATCCACACATGCTAGCTTGTGCCAGAGTGATGATGTGGCAAGGTTGTTGACCAGCATTTGCCCCCTGTAAGACGTCTTTAGGACCAGTTGTGTTCACCTGCTCAGTCTGCTCTTTATTTGCTCTACAGAACTTTCCCAGTTTTTGTTGAAAAATTTATTGTTTCCCATGTAGACATTCATGTTATAAACAAAGCTCTAGTTTATATCAGAGTATAATAGAATAGAATAGAAGAGGTAAAATTCGCATTATAATTTATCAATGAATAATAATTAATTATTAGCACGGTCACCTCACAACAAGAAGGTCCTGGGATCGAATCCTGGGCCGGGATCTTTCTGTGCGGAGTTTGCATGTTCTCCCCACGCTTGTGTGGGTTTCCTCTGGGTACTTTGGTTTCCTCCCACAGTCCAAAAACATGCAGATTAGGTGGATTGGTGATTATAAATTGTCCATAGGAGTGAATGTGTGTGTGAATGGTTGTTTGTCTATGTGTTGCCCTGAGATAGACTGGCGACCAGTCCACGGTGTACCCCCGCCTCTCACCCTATGTGCGCTGACATAGGCACAGCAGACCCCCGTGACCCCGGATTCGGGAATAAGCGGGTAAGAAGATGAATGAATGAATAATAATTAATTACCAACATGAATAAAAACAATACCACATATAAGAACATGATTGTTTTCATTTATGCGACTGTTGTTAATGTTAACAGCGTAGTATAGAGGTGCAAGAGGACCAGGAGAGCAGGTATGCTGGAAACATTGGTGTGGGTTGAATTTTACATCATAGTTTATCTTTTTATCACCATTTTGTGTCCTCATTAACTCTTTAAAATCAAAGTTTCAGCAAACCTTTCCCACATCTCATTATTATGCTTTATAATCGTCAACGGTTATACAAATCATTGCATAGCATTAAGTCACTGTTCCTCCTCCATGATCCATCACCCACTCTTTATGATTCAATTTTTATGATCAAACTTTTATAATCCACTTTTCATAATCCTTTCATTATCCACCCATGATCCACTCTGCATGATCAACTCTGCTTGATCCACTCTACATGATCCCTTCTCAAAGATCCAAATGTTACAATTTATTTATCACAATCCACTCTGTATGATCCACTCTTCACAATCAATTTGTTATTATCCAGTCAAAATGATTCTGCCATTACAATCCACTTCCTATGATTCACTCTTCATTATCCACACTACATGATCCACTCTGTATGATCCACTCTTTACAATGCATTTGTCACTATTGTAAGAAGGGCTGTAGACAAAAAATTAGAACTCCAATTTCTTGTAAATGGGTCCGACGAAATAATGCAGACATACACATAAACAGGAACTTGACTTTGTTTTTTTTCTTCCAAAACTCAGGTATCTTTCTGAACAGCTCGCCACATACTTCTAACTTACTGCGCATGTCATCGCGCCAACAGGTCTATTACGTCACATACATAACCCTACCAAATTACTCCACTTGTATAACACTCTACACATAATTTTAATTAAAAATAAACCTCACACTATCTACACTCTATCTTCCTATCTAACCTGTCTTCACAATTCACTCAACACAACCCATTCTTTATGATTCACACACACTCTGATACACAACTAGATGACACAGGATAAAAAGAAAATATAAAGGAAGACAAAGTAGTATTAGAATAGAATAAAAATAAGTGATGAGACCCAGAAAAGCGCAGGGAGTGATGCTGATGTTGCCTTGGTGACAGTGAAGCGATTGGTAGGCAACAGCTATTCTAACATAAACATGACCATATATCATCATTATGTAATATGTGCTGTTACTCCTGACTTTCCTGTTCCAGGTCGTAGGGCGTAGTCACACTATTTAGGCCTGAAAGTAATTAACCTTTGTGTGAAGTATTGTTTGTTTATCTGCATTTCCGAGCATTCTGTAGTTTTTAACCTGTATGTTCTTTGACCTGTTATGCCTGTTACCTGACCACCCCTTGGATTAACGATTTGGATTTGTTTGCCTGTTCTGACAGTATCTGATCTTGACCTTTTTGCCTGATCTACGTTCATGATTCTGGATTGCAGATTTGAACCTGTTAGCCTGATCACCCTGTCTGTTGTGATTCCAAATTACCTGCCCACATCTTGGAATTAAACTGCTGAGCTTTGAACTAATGTGTGGTGTGTTCCACCATTATGGATTCGACTAACAATTCATTACACATTAAGCACTGTATCGCTCTCGTTCACTAAACACACACGCTGATGAAGTAAAAGAGTGGGAATTAGAGGATTAGTCACCAGTCATTAGTGGAGTAAAGACTGTGGTGTGTTACTTTTCTAACAGATTTTCCTCTGTTAATTGGACACAAGCAGGAATGACTCAAGATTCATCTAGATTGTATCTATGCATCTTTGTGTGTGCATGCATGTGTGTGTATTTATAATATTTAAGCTCAAAGCTAGTAGATAGTTTTAAATAAAAATGTTCTTGCAAATTTAAACTTCTGGGTTATTGATTAGATCATTGGGGTTTAATACTGGACCCCTTAGCCAGGCCCCTAATCTTTTTCTTTTTAACTCTAACCCAAATTGCCTAATCAGAAAAAAATAATTTCACTGTGTAAGAGTGTAGATGTGCAAACAATAGAATAGTTTTAGATCACCAGGAAGATCTGCAACTGGAGGATCTATTCCCACAATCGCTGCTAGTGTAATGGCTGTAATTTTCTCCAATCATCTTCGCCCAAATTCTGATGGATTGTTTCCTGTTTCTGGGTCAAAGGGCGAAGACGCCATATTTAAGTTAGCCGTTCGCTACCAGGTGGTGCAAAGTATTGTTTGTTCTGTAACTTTACCCAATGTTCTGACATTTCTAAGCTTGTTTCCATTTCCTGACCCAATGCCTGTTTTCACGTTTATGAGATTTGCCTGCGGTTCTGGATTTGTCTGCCTGAGTATTCTGATTATCTGTGTTTTGATCTGTGCCTGTCTGATGACTATGCTTCTGCCTGATTTTGAAATTATAAATAAACAAAGAATCTGCACTATGGACCAGAATAAGACTGAATCTTTACAGAATACTTTGTCTCCCATGAGTCCAGCAGACCTTTATCCCATCCACTTGATTCTACAACTGATTGCACAATCCCTCTAAGCATTTTAAGAGACTCTCAATGAACTCACTTGTAAGTCAGCAATCGGCCTCTCCTCCACCTACGGCAAGTGCTACCCCTGTCTGACTTCCTCCAAAATTTGACAGAGAATTTCAAAATCATTGCCGTGGGTTTATTCGTCAGTGTTGTGTCATGTTTGAGATATCAATCGCATTCATTCCTCCCAAAGAGTCAGAAATGTGCAGGCATGTTATCATTGCTGTCTGTGGGAAAATTGGACTAGGCTGCGGCGGTATGGGATTCTGAAGTTTAGTACCTCAGTGGATTACTTCATTCAACAGTTGAAATCTTTGGGTATCCAGTGTGGTTGCTGGATATTGCTACACAACTACTGTAGGTACGTTTAAGGCATGCATACCACCACGGATTAGGCCATTCAGTTTCAGACACTTGGGGCACAGAGTGTTATGAACGAAACTGCTCTTAAAGATTTGTTTACGGAGGGACTAAATGTAAACCTCCATGCTGAACTGGTCTGCTGCAGGGAATCAGATTCTTATATAGGCTTTGTGTCAAGAGCTATACGACTCGACAATTTGATTCGCAATAACCCACCATTTTCTGGGTATTCCCACACTCATACGTGGGCACCAATCCCCATACCTCAAGTATATGATGATGATTACATGCAAATAAGGTCTTTAAAATTTTAGATGAGGAAAAACAAAGACAGCATAATCTGCGCCTGTGCCTATACTGCGGCGGTTCCAACCACATGTGCTCTACCTGCCCTGTGAAACCCTGTGTGTCTAACCCTAAAGTAAGTGTCCCGCTTTAAATGGACACATACGGCACTCTGCATCAACTACCGGGGTCTGAATGCCATTACTGTTAAATACCATTATCCCTTACTTATCATACCCGCCACACTGGAACAGCTGTATGAACTGGATCTAAGAATTGCATATAACCTGATCTGCCTTTGTGAGGGGGATGAGTGGAGAACAGCATTCATCATCTTCAGGGGGCTCTACGAGTATCTGCTGATTCCCTATGGTCTATGTAATGCACATACAGTATTTCAAATGTTTATCAATGAAATCTTATATAAACGGATTAACGTGTGCTTGATTAACTACATTGATGATCTACTGATCTATTCTAGAGACGTGGCCCAGCATGACATACAAGGGTGCTGTGTTGAAGTGTATTGAAGCATCTGCTCTAAAACCAGTTTGTTGTGAAAGCTGAAAAATATGAATTTCACCTATCGCAGTTCCAGTTTCTGGGTTACAGTACTAGTCCCCAAGGGATTTCTATGGAGGCCAGCCAAAGTCAGTAAAGGACTGGCTCACTCCCAAAACAATTAAGGAGCTGCAATCTTGGACATTCAATCTCTCAACTCTCAAGGTTTCCCGCCTAGTGAATGACCCCAGGGTAAGCTCTGTATCTGCCCACCAAAACCTGTTAACTTGGGTTCACACCTCTCTTAGTACGGTGCATCTTGGCATAAGTCATACCCAAGAACTCAAGACCACAAGCTACGTTTGGCATCACCTTCGCTATGACATTGAGAGATATGTTAGTGAGTATGTTAGTGTAAGGGTAGTGCAGTAGATAAACTGGATGCCGTAGATAGGCCCACCCAGACTCCTGTGTTGGAGCCCTTGCAGCGGGGCGAAATGGGGACAACCCGGCAGCATAGTCGCTTAGCCAAAGCTAAAGCTAAAGCTGCGGCTAAAGTTGAAGCCAAGGCTAATAAAGGAACTCTGGTTATTGGAGACTCCATAGTCAGGCAATTTAACCAGACCATTAGGCTCCCCAGCGGCCATAATTAAATGTATTCCTGGATTCACAACACCGGACGTAACTGCTAACCTTAAGGCCAGAAGAGGTTTGCTAAGGTAGTGGCACATGCCGGTGCCAATGATATTCACCTTCGCCAGCCTAAGATGACTAAGGTTAATTTTATAGAGGTGTTAAATTTGGCGAAGGAAATGTCCGATGTCGTAGCATGCTCTGGTCCCATTTCAATGTGACGGGGTGACGTAGCCTACGCAAGTTATGGATGCCTTCACAGAATACGGCATCACAGAATACATTACCCTTTTCCAGAACCAGCAGAGATCAGAACTCTGGAAGACCTCCTAGCCGCGCTGAACTTCCAAGCACAATCTCGTCGAGTCCTACACGGACAAGTGAATGCACTCACTACGCCAGGGGTGGCGTCTACCTCTCCGCCTCTACCAGCACCCCTTTCAGCAAACCTCGCTTCTTTACCCGGCAAGTTCAACGGCGACCCTGAAAGGTGCCGCGGCTTCATCCACCAGTGTCGGATGTTTTTCTTTAAACAGCCTCATAGATTCTCCTCTGAAAGTAAGAAGTGGGCCTTTTTAATATCCCTACTCTCTTGATGCGCATTGGACTGGGCTGCGGCGGTGTGGGAAGCTGACAAGATGTTTTGGAACTCCAGCGATCATTTTATCAATTAGCTGCGGGAGGTATTTGAACACCCTGCCAGTGGATTGGATGTGTCTTCGCGACTGTAGCGCCTGCGCCAAGGAGCTCAATCGGCCGCTGATTACGCTACCACTTTCCGCATGCTGAGATCTCAGAATGGAATGAATGACATCGCGCTCAAGGTATTATTTAAGGAAGGGTTAAGAGCGAAGCTTCAGGCTAAACCTGTGTGTCGTAAAGAATCCGATTCATATTCTGAGTTCATACTGCGAGATATACGTGCTGATAATCTTATGCAAAATCACCCGTCTCGCTCACCATAGCCCCACTTTGTGCCTGAGCGAAATACCCCACTAAAGCTTCCAAACGCCGAACCCATGCAAATCGGAGCATAAGCTGAGCGCTGAAGAAAAGCAGTGACGCAGACGGCTTTGTCTATGTTTTTACTGCAGGGAGCCCAGACAGAGCTACTTAAATTGTCCGGCTATGGCAACGAAAAGTATGTGCCCAAACTTACTGTAACGGGTTTGTAATACACAGATCCATAGTGCAGTTACTCTTTTACTAACATTAATCAGAACACAAACAAAACAAAACACTGGAGACTGCTGTAGCGAAAAACGAACATAAACGGAACACTTGAGCATAAACAAAACTATAAGGTCCTCGGCGAGAACCACAGTACTTAGCTTCAAGTAGAATTGTCACAACACAGTTCACAACAGTTTCAAGCGTGCTGATAGCATGGAGGCTAAAGCCCGTACCAAAAACAATAACTTTCGACACGCATACCGGCATGCGTATGCGTCATCGCATGCGTCATCGCCCTGGAGCAATCTTGTTTCCAGGACGACGACGCTACGAAAGGTGGCACAGACAGCTTACTTACAGTAGCCCCCCCCCTAAAAGGACGCCTCCCGGCATCCAAACCATCCAAAGCACAAAAGGTAAACCCCTCCCCCACCCGACACACCAAGCCAGGTACACAAAAGAAAAACAAAACAGGAGAGATAGGCAGACATGCAAGGAACCCCCGAAGACCACGGAGGGACACCAGAAAGGAACTCAGAGGGGTCCGAAGGGACCCGAGGAAACTCAGAGGGGCCTGAAGGGACCCGAGGAAACACAGAGGGGCCCGAAGGGACCTGAGGAAACTCAGTAAAGGCCGCAGAAGCCCGAGAGAACTCAGTAAAGGCTGGAGAGGCCCGAGTAAACTCAGTAAAGGCCGGAGAGGCCCGAGTGAACTCAGTAAAGGCCGAAGGGGCCTCGGGAAACTCAGCAAAAGCCAAAGGGGCCTCGGGAAACTCAGCAAAGGCCGAAGGGGCCTTGGGAAACTCAGCAAAGGCTGAAGGGGCCTCGGGAAACTGAGCAAAGGCCGAAGGGGCCTCGGGAAACTCAGCAAAGGCTGAAGGGGCCTCTGGAAACTCAGCAAAGGCTGAAGGGGCCTCAGGGAAATCAGTAAAGGCTGAAGGGGCCTCAGGAAACTCAATGAGGGCCGTAGGGCCGAGAGAGAGTCGCAAGGGTCCGAGGGGTCGGAGAGGTACTTTGAAGGGACCGGAGAGACCGTAGGGGTTCAAGCTAATTTTGAGAGGACCGAGAGAGACCCGAGGGACTCTGGAGGACCCAAAGAGGTTGCTGAGGGAACCAACGGGCCCAGATGTGACAAACCTGACTCTGAAGGGACCGAAAAGGGCAAAACTAATTCTGCGGGGCCCGTAGGGGAACAACCCAACTCTGAGGGATCCAAAGGAGAACCACCTAACTCTGGAGGGCCAAAAGAGGCCTCAGGAAACTCTGTTAAAGCCAAGAGGTTCTCTAAGGACTCAGCATGGACCGAGAGAGACTCGAGAGGATCCGAAAGGACCACGAGGGACCCTGAAGGGACCGAGAGAGACACAAGAGGTTCCGAGGGGACAGAGAGGGAGTCGAGTGGGTCAGCAGGGGTTGGAAGGGACACTGTGGGGACTGAAAGGGACACTGTGGGGACCGAAAGGGACACTGAAGGGACAGCGAGGGACCCTGAAGGGACAGAGAGGGCCCTGGAAGGGACAGAAAGGGACCCTGAAGGGACAGAGAGGGACTCTGAAGGGACTGAGAACACAGAAGACAACACAGGGACACCAAAGACAAAAGTTCGAGTCGAGGGTGAAGAGGAGGACAAGGACTCTGTGGTGGATGAAGAAGACTCTGTGGAGGACAAAGAAGACTCTGTGGAGGACAAAGAAGACTCTGACAAAGACGAAGACGAAGACGCTGATAAAGACGAAGAAGCTGACGAAGACACTGATGAAGACGAAGATGCTGACGAAGACACAGAGGGCTCTGGCGAAGACACAGAGGGCTCTGGCGAAGACTCTGACGAGAGCTCAGATGCAGACGCTGATGAGAGTTCAGATGCAGACACTGACGAGAGCTCAGATGCTTTTCTCCGTAGAGGGTGACCCTGAGTGAGACCCCCAAATCCAGATCGCTTGCGGCGCCCCAGCTGAATATCCAGGACCTGGGACATCAGGCGGGGTCATGGCACTGGGACTACCTCAACTACTGTCAAGGGAGCCTGGTAAAAAGCTGCACTCGGGGACACTGGGCTGGAATCCCCATTATCATAAGGAGAGACGGTGTCAACCATACTGCCGCGAATCCGGGCAGCTTTAACTAGCGAGACCTCCTCCTCGGTGCCAGGGCTAAATGCCTTTAAGAGCTGAGAGAGGAGAAAGTCATCATCCCAATTCAGTCGCAAGTTAATTCCCCAAACCATGTCCACCGCTTCCAGTGCTTTCCCTCCTAAACCTAAAAAAATAAATGTGCACTTCTTGCGTGAAGACGAAAAAGCAGTCGGGTAATTCAAAAAGTTATCGCGACACTGAGCCACAAACTGAGGGCATTTAACTGGATCGCCATAAAATCGCTCAGGTACTTCTGCAGTCGAAGGCAGGGCTAACAGGCGTGCAGGCAGTGGGGCTAGCAGAGACAAAAAATTCCGCTGGAGTACCGCTGGATCCTTAACGGGCGGGTTATTCTGTAACGGGTTTGTAATACACGGATCCATAGTGCAGTTACTCTTTTATTAACATAAATCAGAACACAAACAAAACAAAACACTGGAGACGGCTGTAGCGAAAAACTAACATAAACGGAACACTTGAGCATAAACAAAACTATAAGGCCCTCGGCGGGAACCACAGTACTTAGCTTCAAGTAGAATTGTCACAACACAGTTCATGACAGTTTCAAGCGTGCTGATAGCATGGAGACCAAAAACAATAACTTTAAATAATGCGTCATCGCCCTGGAGCCATCTTGTTTCCAGGACGACGACGCTATGAAATGGGGCGTGGCACAGACAGCTTCCTTACACTTACACTGTTAATGCAGAAGCAAGTTTAGCTATCAGAGCTCGCTTGCGGTTTAATGATGTGTCTCGTGTGTTTTCTGCCCTTGTGGACTCAGGTTCAGCAATAAAAATAATTGATGAAAAGCTGGTTCAAGACTTACGTGTGCCCACTGTGCCGTGTGTTCCAGCAATGCACGTTACTGCCATAGACGGACACCCCATTAGGCGAGCCATCACGTTAAAGACAGCGTTGTTATCCCTTGAAATTGACTCCGCCCACCGGTTTTTATGTTTCACAAGCCCCTAAAACTCCTCTCATTTTGGGCTATCCATGGACAGTACATGATCCTGTCATATCTTGTAGAACTAAGAAAATTATAAAATGGTTTCAGAGATGTGCTGTAAAATGCTTGCATGAGTTAACTAACAATAAAAATATTCCTTGCTTAAATATGACACTGTGTCCTGAGAACATTCCTGTTTATTATTACGACCTGGTAGAAGTGTTTAACAAGGAGAAGGCAGCTGAGTTGCCGCCTCATCGGGATGTAGACTGCAGCACCCAACATCTAAATAATACAATTTCCCCTAAGAGTCGTATTTATCCTTTAACTAGACCAGAAATGGAGAAGATTTTTCTTTATAGTGAAAAAAGAGTGAAGTTTACGCCCTTGTATAGATTATCGGGGGTTAAATACAGTGAAGAACCACTATCCTCTCGCACTGGTGCTATCAGCCCTAGAGCAATTGCGTGATGCGAGTATTTTTTAAAAATTAGATCTTTGCAGTGCGTATAATCTCATTTGAATTTGCAGTGGAGATGAGTGGAAGACTACCTTCATTAGCCCTAAAGGTCACACTATGAATATCTGGCCATGCCCTTCGGCCTCTGTAATGCTCCAGCAGTCTTCCAGTTTTTCATTAATGACATTTTTCAAGACTTCCTCAATGTCTGTGTGATTGCGTACATTGACAATATTTTGATACATTCACAGGATGACAGGCAGCATGTGGGTCACGTCAGGACGGTGTTGCAGAGATTGCTGGCAAATAATTTATTTGTGAAAGCCAAAAAATGTGAATTTCATCAGAGATAAAATTTTTAGACATCAGCAAGAAGGGGGTTGCAAATGAACCGGGTCGGGTTCAAGCAGTTTGGGACTGGCCCAAACCCCGGACAGTAAATTAGCTTCAGCGTTTTTTCTGGGGTTTTCTAACTTTTATCGGCACTTCATCCAAAACTTCAGCATCACCTCCTCTCCGCTGACAGCTCTTCTAAAGGGTAAACCCACTAAATTAGCCTGGTCGGACTCAGCCACTAAAGCATTAACACAGAAGTTTACCGTAGCACCCACTCTCATCACCCGGACACTACAGTTCCCTTCCTGGTGGAGGTAGACCATATTATAGAGGTCTTGTCCCAAAAGCTGGGTTCACCTCCCAAACTTCACCCTTGCGCGGACTTTTCACACACGCTCACACCAGCTGAAGCTAATTATGATGTAGGGAACAAGTAGCTATTAGCCATTAAGGAGGCACTGTCAGAATGGCGACACTGGTTAGAGGGGAGTGCTCATCCGCTTTCTGATCGTGACACTTCTGAAAAGTGCATTCTGAGCCTGAGCGTAGTAGTGGCATCAGTATTGTGTGACCTGGCAGAAGAGATCCGTGAGGCCAGCGTGTGCACTCCTCCACAAGGGGACTGGCCCACGAGTAAGATCTTTGTCCTACCAGAGTTTCGCCAATGTGTAATGTTGTGGACCATAGAGCTGCGCAGTTGCACGTATTGGTGGCCACGTATGCAAGAGGAGGTAAGAGATTTTGTGAAATCATGTACTGCGCGCAAGCTAGAACACAAAGACACTTACCCAAAGGCCTCCTACATCTGTTGCTTGTTCCTCAGCGTCCCTGGTCTCATTTGGCTATAGGCTTTGTAACTGATCTTCCGCCCTCTAATGGGTACACCGCGGTTTTAACGATTGTTGATCATTTTTACAAGTCTTGTCGCCTAGTCCCCCTAAAGGGGTTACCCACCACTATGCAAACTGCTAACCTGTTGTTCCAGCATGTATTAAGAGTTTACGGGGTACCGGAGGATATTGTGTCTGACAGAGGACCCCAGTTCACATCTAGAGTCATTTTGCAAGCATCTGGATATAAACGTGAGCCTAACCTCTGCTTATCACCCACAGTCCAATGGACAGGCGGAGCGCATGAACAAGGAATTGGGTCACTACCTATGGTCATACCAGCATCGCTGGAGCGAATTCCTTCCCTGGGCTGAGTATGCACAAATCTTGCTAACTCATTCATGTACCGGTTTGACACCCTTTCAGTGTGTTCTAGGTTACCAGCTGCCCCTGTTCCCGTGGTCCGATGAACCTGCGAATGTTCGAGTGGTCGGAGGACTGGTACAATCACAGCGCTCGGGTATGGGAAGGAGCCCATGTGTGGATACAAAGAGCAATAAGAGCTCAAAAGAAGCAGGCAGACAAGAGGCAATGACCACCCCCTCCTACCAGCCAGGTCAGTGGGTCTGGTTATCCATTAAAGTTCTAAAGCTTAAATTGCCTAGCAAAAAACCAAGACCTAGATATATTGGGCCCTTCAAGATAATCCATCAGGTGAATTAAGTGTCATATCAATTGCAGCTGCCGGCCCACATGCGCATCTCACCCAACTTCCATGTTCTTCAAGCCCAGCGAGCCTAGACTAAACCCCCCGGGTCCCATCGAGCTTGAGGACGGCCCAGCGTACAAGGTTTGCGAGGTACTCAACTCTCGGGAGCGGAGGGAGGGGATGGAATATCTGGTGGATTAGGAGGGTGAAGGCAAAGGACATCTTGGATCCGGCGCTAATCAATGACTTTCATGCCCAGCTATCCCAAAAGCCCTGCACCTCACCCTAGGGTGTGCACCAGGAGAATGCCATGTTAGGGGAGGGGGGGTACTGGAGGACCGCCTCGAGAGGGCGCCCTTGCCTGATATTTGTTTCCTGGCTTTGGTAATTGGGCGTTGGCTCTCGATATAAGCAGGAGGTCCTCTGGAATATGACGTGAAGTATTGTTGCCCCAGGCCTTTACCAAGCACTCTAATTATATGTGGATTAGTTTACCATTTGGATTGCTGAACTTTGGATTGTGGACTTTGACTTGGCTTTTGGATTGTAATTTGGACTTTGGTTGCACGGTGTTTTCCCCTGTTTTTCCCTGGAATAAACTATCCTGACTACTGCATAAGGGTTTTGTCTGACCCCTCTATGCCTTCGGCATCACAAAAGCTCTGAGTGAGGCCAGATCAGCCTACCTCTCCTCCCTTATAGAAAATAACAGGAATAATTCCAGGTTCCTTTTTAACACTGTAGCTAAATTAACTATGAATCGGACCACCACCGACATCTCCAGCCTGCAGTAGTGAAAACTTCAGGAAGTTCTTTGATGTCAAAATTGTAAAGATTAGGCAGACAATTCAAACTGCTAAGATAGTTCCTCTAACTAGCTCTGATGATTTAGAATTCACTACGCTCTTAGAGAATTTTTGTCCCATAGAATAGACTGAATTAATTTCATTTTTTGCAAAATCATAGGTAGTAGGTTAGTAGGTATAAAAGGGGCAGCCCTTGCCTATTTAACAGACCGCTATCAATTTGTAGATTTAAATAGTGACCACTCGACGTGCTCGCGCGTTAATTATTCCCCAAAGCTCGGGGCGCGGTCCTCTACTATTTTCATTATATATGCTCCCACTCGATCCGAACTTGATCCGTAAACACAATGTTAAGTTACACTATTACACCAAAGACACACTGCTGTACATTTCAGCTCGACCAGCTGCGGAATGTCAGTTAGATAAAGTAGAATTATGTGTTAATGACATTAGAAACTGGATGTTAAGAAGCTTCCTGCTGCTAAATCCAGAAAAAAAGAGGTTCTCTTACTAGGACTGTAAGTAGCCAGAAATAGGTTTTCTGATTTCACTTTAACATAAGATGGTCTGTCCGTAGCATCAACTCCAACAGTCAAAGACTTGGATGTGATCTTAGATTCCAATCTTTCATTTAATGCCCATATAGATAATATTACTAAAATAGCATTCTTTCACCTTGTGATTATCACTAAAAACAGGAATATTCTGCCAATAAATGATACAGAAAAACTAGTCTATGCCTTTATCACATCTAGGCTGGATTATTGTAACGCTCTGCTTTAAGGATGTCCAGCGAAGCTTATGAATAAATTTCAGTTTGTTCAGAACGCAGCAGCAAGAGTCCTTTACTAGGACCAAGAGATGTGAACACATCACCACTGTTTTATCAACGCTGCATTGGCTCCCGGGAAGATTCTGGGAGATAGATTTTAAAGTACTACTTTAAACCTATACCAGTTTATGTCCGAGAATCAGGCACAGTCTCAAAGTCTTTAAGTCTAGATTAAAGAGCCATTTATTTAGTCAGGCATTTCAATGTTAGTCCTCTTTAGATAAAGGAGCAGACCGAGGAGACTCATAGATGTTGAGTATTATGGTGATCTGATGCTGTTTGGATGCTATCCTCCACGCTCTCACTGATCATTCAGTTGTCTTCGGTGGTGGTCCGGTTGCCTTACATATCAGGGATCCCTCATGTCTGTGCCTCCCTCTGGTTCTTCTTTTAGTTAGGCTGTGCTAGTTAGT